>JAHKKF010503580.1:0-13027 GCA_019740295.1 Labeo calbasu
TAAATCTGTAAGTGGGTGTGTGAAAAAATTCAGATGTAACCCCCTTTGTAATCACTGGCATTTTTCAAAAGTAACTGTAATTTAATTACATATTTTTTTCATAGTAACTGTAACTAATTACAATTACATTTATTTTGTAATTAAATTACGTAATTCCGTTACATGTAACTAGTTACTCCCCAACACTGTCCATAATATATATATAATTTAGATAAGGGGCTTCAGTAACATGATCCTTCAACTAATTAAAGGTTTCTCTGGAATTGGCCGATTTAAAATCCAGATAGGACCACCAGAGGACATGGTTTTCAGAGACAAAATGTATCAAGTTTCTACGCTTACAGAAATATATGGATGAAAAAAAAAGATTGCCATTTACTAAAGTAGACACGTGTACAATTATGCCAGAGGTATTCATTAACATTTTTATGCTCTACTTTTTAATTTATAAGAGTTGTAATTAATTGAACCACGCCTGAGACAGTCACACCATAGGACAGTTATGAGATTTGGCTCAAAAATGTAAAAAATCAAATAACACTGCAGCTTTTATAACAACATGTCCATGTACTGCATTTTAAATTAACAGCAACGTTAATTATATTTATTTTTATCTTGTGGGACAGTAAAATGCCATGTCATGCCAACAAACCACATACAGTCAAATCAAAAATTATTCAGACACCAGATATAATTTTGGTATTTTATTACTAGTTGGTGCAGGACGCTATAGTTCATTTATGTAAGTGAAGACAGCAAAATAAAGTAAACTGTGACATATTATACACAAAAATTCTTCATACAGTGGACTGCCAGTAAAGCTGATACAAATTTGGGACCAAAAATTGACCAACCATGTTTTGCTTAAGTGTTTTTTCTTAAATTGCTAACGCGACCTTTTTACACCACAGACTGAACAAAATGAAGCATTGCTTGGTCATTGCTCAACAACGTATTGATAGTTGTGTAAATACCGTCATACTAACAGTTGTCTGAATTTTGGGTTGATTGTAATCCATTGCATAGCTTTCTATCAACGTTATCTGACATTATCAAGATGAATTAGTTCTGACACAGTTTAACTCTGAGTTCTTGTCATATTTTCTAAACTATAGCAAATAAACTGTGATAATGTGAGAAATGTTGAAGGTGTCTGAATAAATTCTGGTTTGACTGTGTATTAAAATGTGAGGCTAACCCGATCAAGAAAATACCATGCGGTTGGCTATATAGGCGACTGCATTTATTAATTCTTAAAGTTCTTTTAAAACTCATTTAAAACAATCTTTGTACATTTGGCATGACAGATAAAGTAAAGGTTACGACATCGGGGTCCAAGGACCATGCGGCCCATTTGGACAGTTAGTGTTTCAGTGTATCTGATGTGTATCTGATGATGGTGGTTTTTACCGCAAAGTCTATCTTGAATCTTCACCATCAGGTGCAGTTTACAGCTACACACAGACTGAAATCACTGAGAAAATTACTCTCTCTTACTGTTCAACTTCAAAAGAAGCTAAAAAACCCCACTGCTTTTCTTTGATGTGATCAGAAGATATGTAATATATATATATATATATACATTAGAAATGTATTAGAAATTTACATGAATTGCGTGTCATAGGTCAACAAGCAGAATCTGATTGGTGTGCTATATATTTTATGTTATTTTAGCCTGCAAATCATATAATACACTACCAGTCAAAAGCTTTTGGACAGTTCAATTTGTATTGTTTTTTTTTTTGTTTGTTTTTTTTTAAATTAGTCTCTTCTGCTCACTAAGCCTGCATTTATTTGATTCAAAGTACAGCAAAAAGAGTAAAATTTTGACTGATTTCTATCTGAATATATTTTAAAATGTAATTTATTCCTGTGATCAAATGATTTTCAGCATCATTACTCCAGTCTTCAGTGTCACATGATCCTTCAGAAATCATTCTGATATGTTGATTTCCTGCTCAAAAGAAAAAAAAAAAACATTTATTATTTTCATTATTATTATTATTATGTTGTTGTTGTTGCTGAAAACAGCTGAGTAGAATTTTTTTCCGGTTTCTCTGATGAATAGAGAGTTAAGAAGAACAGCATTTACATTCTTGAACAGCAAATCAGCATATCAGAATGATTTCTGAAGGATCATGTGACTTTTGCTGTACTTTGGATCAAATAAATGCAGGCTTGGTGAGCAAAAGAAACTTCTTAAAAAAAAACAATAAAAATCTTACTCTCCAAAAACTTTTGACTATAGTGTATATTTATACCAAAAACCCTAACACAACAAACTGTTACATTACTGAAGACATGTTAGAAAAAGTAAATGAATGAAATGATTGTAGCGCTGCGACGGCTGTGTGTGACGTTACACGAGAATGTGCTCATGAAAATGTTATTAAAACAACCGTTGTGACATAAATGAATCATTGTGTCTTTATAGAAATCATATGATCATATGTTGTATTAAAAAAGACCAATAAAACGATCTCTTTATTAGATATTATCGGCGATATCTGACAACCTGACAAATCAGATTTCAGTCTTAGTGGGATATATAAAATGATCTATAAACATTTGACAGATTTCTTTCTAAATTACTTATAGAAAACCATATATATTTATTAGCTTCATGTTTCACCTGCGTTGGTCATGTGCAGAGACAGAATTGACCTATATCCGCCGGCTGAACGCACTTCTCATCAAACTACATGACGTAAATGAATAAAAATGATTTTATCCAAAGAAACGTGAAGTAAAGGTGCGAACGTGCGCACTTTTGGACTAAAATCCCTGTGATCAAAATCAATGAGAGCAACAATGTGTCTGACTATTCTTTTCGAAATATCAGCGACCACCAATCGATTTTGCATTCCTGAAAGAAATGAAGAAGTTAATCATATCGTAAACTGTCTGGTGATTGAAAAGCTTCTCAGATTCAAATAAAAATGAATCTATAAATGTTATTGCAAGAGCTGCCACAGCCTCGTTGTCTTTATTTTCAAGCACAAAAAACTCACAGGTCGCACCTTTTTCTTTAACCCACAGTAATTTTACTAAGAAAGTGTATTGTTTGTGATCTTTTCGCAGATAATACAATAAGTATTAGTATAAGTAAAAATAAAAGAGAGTATGAGTGAGCTTGTGGAAATCTGCATGATGACAGCAAATGAACTGCAAAACTCATCATGAAGGTCTTCCCCATCATAGTCAGATCTGGATTATGCAGAAGGGAAACCCCCAGCTCTGTCACTGTGTGCACTTCTAGGTTTCCTGTACTGTTGCAATAAACTATACTCTTGAAGGGGACCATTCTGTCTCTTCACGAAAAGAATAAAGAAAGAAACCGGTAGAAATCATGTTAAGATAACATTTTAACAGGGCCTCGTAGTAAATTGTTTCAGGTGAACCGTGTTTGAAAAGGTGCAGTAAACGTATTGCTGCAAGTGTGCAACGCTTCAGTACGGTGCACCAGTCTGGAAGAGAATCAGAATGACAGACATCAGATAATTCCACCTGCATGAAAGGAAAATCCTAGAAAGGTCATCTTAGAAATCCCAAAGCTTTTACTCGTCTTACTAATCAAGAGCCTCTGTAAACCACCTAGCTGAGATAAGATTCGTACTCTTCTGTATGATTCCACTATGCAAGATTCAACAGCTACATCAGCAACGTCTGGATTTTGCCACATTTTGCAATTAGATGTGATGTCAGCAGTAAACAAGACGATAAGAGATGTCACGAAAAGAGCTTTCTCATTACATCAGAGCCTCGGGTCTTTTACCGAGGGCGTTGAACGTGTAGGCCGATCGCAACCTGTTGCATCATCAAGGTTTCCTCAAGTCTTAAAATTCCACTTTGAACAATTTGTACTGACATATTAACAGAGCGCTTGTGTAATGGAGAAGATGCAAGCGGCATTTACCACTATGGAGCATCGAAACCATTTCGATAGACAATTCTCAGAATAAACAACACTCTGATTCATGGAACGACCGGAAACGTGTCCTACATTATGCAGCGCATTATTTACGCTTATCATTAATGTACTCCTAAAGTGACCGTCGTTACCATTTTTAGAATTGAAACAGTGTGTACTATTAATTCACTTATAGCTTCTCTCTTTAATGACACGGCTGAACCTGTCTGTCACGTTTTGACAGTTTCTAGAGACAAAATTATAAAGAGTGGTTATTATTGATACCTGAAACTAAAACCATAAAAAAAATTCAATTACTTGAAATAATATAAAAGCACCGTATCAAATAAAACATGATTTCAGCTAGTTCCCAAGGCAATTTGTCTTAGTTTCATTTAGTTTAAATTGAAGTCAACTAAAATGAAAATGAAAACAGAAATTATTAAAAAAAAATAACACTGTCACAGAGAAAGTCCAAACCTTGATTAAAGCTGCTTAAAACCAAGATCATTTTATAGAATCAGAATCAGAAAGAGCTTTATTGCCAAGTACGCTTGCGCTTTCAAGGAATTTGCGTCAGCGTCACAGGCTTCCGGTGCACAGAGACGACAACGACAACACACAGGCGAGACGAGAAAAAAAAAAAAATAAATACACATACGTAAATAAATAAATAACTTTAAAATAAATGTAAAAAATTAAAGCTGTATATGCAGTTGTGCTATAGATGATAGAAAAGGAACAGAATAGAATGAGATGTCGGGATGTACTAGGATGTAGGTGGTAACAAATAAATATAAGGTTATTGCACATATTTTCATTGCACAATGGGGGGAACATTTAACCATTCCTAAGGTAGATTGCCTGGGGGAAATACAGTAGCCTTATAGTAGACTTTAGACACCATCGAAACGTAATATCACCTACAAACCAAATCTACTATGGCTTAAAGCAGGCATTTTTTAAACTGTGGTCCACGGGAAACAGCGAAAATGAGATATTTTGGGCCAGTCAGCTTAATTAAATACGAAGCAAGTACGTTTCGATAGGAGGACCGGACAGCTGGGAATGCCTTCCTCCAGAAGGAGGAGCCCACAAATGTCCTCTATAGCACAGGCTAGTCATTGTGCTTATCGTCTATTTGGCTCACATCGCTTAAATCCCTCCATGCTCCTCTCATCTGTCCCACAGCTGTTACTAAGGGACATTCAGCCTCCTGACTTTTCACAAGCGTGCTTTTCCGTGACACTGTAAACTTCTAATGTACATTCACTGAATATTCGTTCGATGTTTAATTGCGAACTGAGCCGTTTCTTGCATATTGTCAGGGATTTAGCTGTCCGGATAGGGCTAGGAAGATCATTCCACCACCAAGGAACAGTAGACGATAATGTGCTGGAAACCGATTGTGTGCCTTTCTGCAGTGGCACCACGAGACGCCGCTCAGTCGCCGATTGCAAGCTTCTGGAGGAGATCTCGTAGTCTCCTAAGAGGGAGCGGAGGTAGGATGGTGCGGAGCACGTGGCTGCTCTTTACTTAGGTAAATATTTCAAACTGATTCCTGTTCTGCACAAAACCGTCATACCTTATTAAAAAATGCCACTGAACAAGAGTGTCGGAGTATCTATTTACAGACTGTTTACAATAGTTCTGCCAAACAACTTACAAAAGAAACCCATCTGGTAACAGGATCAGTGGATTTAGCTTTTGACGCAGCCAACCCAATATTTTTCGTCTCCCTTTTCTGAATGCATATAGTTTTAGAAGAGGCATTTATTTAAAATAAAAACAAATGAATGAATATAAGTGGAAATGAATAGCCCTTAAACTGAAATCTGATGCAGCACATGCAGCTCACAACCTTCCTTATCCCTAAAAAGGAGGGTTCCGTTCATAATTATAATACATATAATCATATACACTAAAAATGTTTATTTATATATATATATATGAAATATTGCATATGTAAACTACTTTTACATTTGGTTTTATATGTGACCCTGGACCATAAAACCAGTCATAGGGATCAGTTTTTGGAAACTGAGAGAGAATAAAGCTGAATAAATAAGCTTTCCATCAATGAATAGTTTGTTTGGATAGGACAATATGTGGCTAATCAAAAATTAAGTTTTGATATATTTACCGTAGGAAATTTACGAAATATCTTCATGGAACATGATCTTTACTTAATATCTTAACGGTTTTTGGCGTAATAGAAAAATAAATCATTTTGACCCAAACTATGTATTGTTGGCTACTGCTACAAATATACCCGTGCGGCTTAAGATTGCTTTTGTGGTCCGGGGTCACATAAGTTTTGTCTAAAGTTTCAGTAAACCGTTCCATTAAAAAAAAAAAACAAAAAAAAGTGATTTATCTGACTATTATTTTATACGTCACTGGTGAAAAACAGCATATGTAAAGTTGTTTAATTAGAATTATTGAAGTGTGATTTTAGATAAGCCTTTGCTGCCTATAAAGGCGCATTTAGTGTGTGGCCTTCTTTTGTACCACCTGTGTAATTATGGTAGATATTCAAGGCACAGTACAGTTTTATTATAATCAGTTAATGAAATACACAGTTACGAAAATCAAACAGACACCAAAATGTCAAAACTTTGTTTTAATTTGTGTCAAACAAATTGTTTAAACAAGCAGTTGAAGGAGGGGGGTGAATCAGAGGTCTATGCATCACAAATAAAAATCCCCATTTCAAAACCACTAATTTGATCTGATAACAGTTAACAGCTTAAATATGGCTAAACACATCTACACACAACAAAGCATCTCAACATGGCATTCAGAATTGAACTGTGCACCGCTGGTAAGTCTTGCTTTAAATGTTGACCCAGTTTTCTACGAGACAAACTAGAGTTTGTGCGGCACGTCCTCATTCTCACCGCTTCAACAGATCAAAGCAGCGGTTAATGATCACTGAGCTGAGACTGTTTCCTTTTTTAGATCACATACCCTTGCCAGTGTTTCGGCTGTATTGTATTGTTTAAGGACTTTGAACTGACTTTCCTCTTGCATCCGTAGGTCTGCTCCTGCTGCTGTCTGTCCTGCACACCAGTCCTGTACATACCAAGCACGGGCAAATGGCAGAGTTGGGTAAAGCTGCCTTGACATACCTGGTGGGTTTTAAGACACCTGTTTCTGCTGTGTAAACTAGAAACATCACATTTTCACTTGAGAACCGACTAGAACAATTATCTAAGACATGTTTAAGAAAATGACAGATATAAGTATTCTTTGGTCTTCTCAACAGTTTATTTCATGTGATGGTGTTTGGGGGGTAAAAGCTCTTAAAAGTGACCTGTTGCTTCTTTTTGAAGGAGACTGAAGCTAAGTCGGCCATGAGGAATCACACCGGCCCTCACTCGGTTGGAAGCATCGAGGAAGCGAAGGAGCACGAGCACCTCAACTGCAGTCTGGTCTGTACGTTCAGCTCGTACTTGCAGGAAGCGGCTGGGTGTCTACAGAAGAAGCACCAAACACTGGGCGACAAGCTGAGAGCTATCATACAGACGGTTGAGGATCTGAGAAAAGCCAAATGCGACCGACATTCGACAACCCGTAAGGCAGTCTTTCAACACGGCAAGGAAACTCCTAAGAATTTAGAAATGCTGAGAAGCCTACTTGTGCTTTACCAACAATGGATTGTCAAACCCATGCAGTGATGCCGAACGCTCCATCGTTCCCATTTCTATTTATTTTTGCTGCTTCTGTTACTTGTAGACATTATTTATTCTTCTTGATTTTATTTATGTATTTATAAATGAAAGCATTTTATAGCAGACAACTTGTTACTGCCTCAGAATATTTTTTGCACGTCCAGGAAAAAGGCTCGAGATGTTTACAGATTTCAGATCGGTATCTTCACGCTTGTTTTTCTACGAGCTGACAGACTCTGTCACACACAGTGTAATCACGTTGAATATGAAATTTGAGTATTTTAACTTTTGAATATTTGAAAAGTATCATCTGCTTATTTATTTAAATAAAATTACTTCTCTTCAGTGGAAATTGCAGTCTCATTCGTCCACACAAAAACTCTAAAAACTTACACCATGATGTGCTAAACCTTTTAGTGAAACATTTTTACACCTAAAAATACTGAGTACATTTTAAAGCTGCGAAATCAAGGAAATACACCATTTATAACATTTTTTAAACGCTAGGGCCTGGTTTCATAGACAGGGATTAGACTAAGCCAGGATTAGGCCACTGTTCAATTAGCACATTTAAGTGATTTTTATAAGCGTGCCTTCAAAGAGAAACATTACTGGTGGGCATCTAAAGAAAAAACAAAGACAGTTTCTTTCAGCTGAAACAGCTCAGACTTACATTTTAGTCTAGGAATAGGCTTAAGCCTTGCATGTAAAGCCGGGTAGGCCTCGTACACTTACCGATTTTATAAAAAGTAACAAAGAAAACCGACCGTCGTACACTACACGACTGAGGAACGTACACTGGCAGACTTTCAAGTTGTACCGATCACAACACACTCTTGCAGAAATGTGCATCTTGTTGCTAGGAGACGCATGACAAATAAAAACAATAAGTGTTCTAAACACGGCTGAAAATATCAAACATGTTTGATCTCTGATGACTGGAGGGAACCAAAATCTGAAGCTAAAAAATTAGACTCTGTGACCATCATACATGACGCAATTTTCTGTGGAATCTGTCAACTCTAATCAGCAGACTGGCTCTGACCAGTCTATGGCTCTTAACTTTTCCAGACTGTAAATCAGCAGAATTGCGTGGTGAATTCCAGGCATTAACAGTTAAAAATTCACTGTAAACCAAGGCTTCTTGGAGCTTATTACTTTCCATTGAGATTTATACATCATCTGAAAGCTGAATAAATAAGCTTTCCACTGATGTATGGTTTGTTAGGATAGACAAATTTGAGAATTTGAGGGTGCAAAAAAATCAAAATATTGAGAAAATCACCTTTAAAGTTGTCAAATGAAGCTCTTAGCAATGCATATTACTAATCAAAAATTAAGTTTATATATATATTTACAGTATGAATTTTACAAAATATCTAATGGAACATGATCTTTACCATAAAACAAAAATCAGTAATTCTGACCCATACAATGTTTTTTTGGCTATTGCTACAAATAAACCCCAGCAACTTAAGACATCCAGGAGGTCATAAAAGAACCCAGAACAACATCTAAAGAACTGCATGAGTCTTCATGATTCAACAATAAGAAAGAAATTGGGAAAGCCTGGTGACAAAAAACAGCATATGCTGGTAGGTATGTTTTGATGCTGGTTTAAGCTGGTCCTTGACCAGCATAAACCAGCTAAGGACCAGCTTAGGACCAGCTTAAACCAGCATCAAAACATACCAGGGAAATATGGCATCCATGGGAGAGTTCTAAGGCAAAAGCTATAGTGCTGACCCAAAAAGAAAACAAAGGCTTGTCTTACATTTGCCAAAACATATCTTGATTATCGCCAAGACTTCTGGGCAAATATGTGGACTCATGAGACAAAAGTTACAATTTTGGAAGACGTGCATCCCATTACATCTGGCGTAAAACCAGAAAAGTTCATTAACAGAACACCATGCCAACAGTCAAACATGGTGGTGGTAGTGTGATGGTCGGGCTGCTTTGCAGCTTCAGGACCTGGACGACTTGCCTTAAACAGTCCATTCATGCTCAAAAAGTGCTCATCCAGTGTGGCTGAATTAAATCAATTCTGCAAAGAAGAGTGGGCCAAAATTCCTTCACAGCGATGTAAAAGACTCATTGCCAGTTATCGCAAACATTTGATTGCAGTTGTTGCTGCTGAGGGTGGCAAAATCAGTTATTAGATTAAGGGGCCAGGCAGCTTTGAACAGCTTTTTCTCCTTAATAAAAGAAATCATGATTTCAAAATTGCATTTTGTATTTTACTTGGGTTATCTCTCTGTAATATTAAAATCTGTATGATGATCTGAATCATTCAAGTTTGACAAATATGCAAAAACAAAACAAAAAACCAAACAAAAAAAAAACAAACAGGAAGGGGGCAAAAACTATATATATATCACACAAAATAACACCTAATTTCAGCATTTACTCATCTTATGCAGTCTGTTATCAAAGCATGCTGGGAAAAGAAGAGTCCCCTCTTTTCTGTGCCTAAGCTCTCTTTCATGAGTTGATGTAAAAGATGAAGAACACTGATAAGGAATGAGTAATATTCGTAGTTCTGCTTTTCTTTACTTATTACTTTTGCTAACTTTATGATCCAACTGGACTATTTTCATATGAATTCATGTCATATAATGTGTTATTTGGAAGGTATATTGGCTACCATTTATTTATTTAAAGATTGTAAACTCCAGACAAATGACTCTGATTTATCAAAAAATATATCTTAACTAGAAATTAAAAACACTTCACTATCATTATTAAAACTGTACCAAACATATTTAACAAGGACAAACGAATAGTGCCCCCTTCATTAATGAGCACAGTACAATCAAGCTTGAACGGCCCACTTTGTCTGAATTCACCCTATTTGTTAGTCAAAAAAAAGTTTCTTTTTAAAAGAGAGGGGGGAAAAGAATAAATATAATATAAATATAAATTTAGACAAAATTAACTGTTGAATTTTAGGCTTAAACTGACAACATCACTTAAGTGATATTCAAAGAAAGGTAGTATCATTACTCATTATTGTGACATTTACTAAGTCAGTGAATATATCAATAATGAAAAAAACCCACAAATCCATCAGATCAAGATTTACACTGGTTCTGATCAAAGAATGCTTAAAGGCGGTGTACAGTTGGAGCACTTTTTGGGTTTAACTTTGCCACACACACAAAATGTTTGTAGTGTGGAGCATTTATATAGATTTAGGAAGTTTCCATGGAAGTTAAAGAGCAGGCAAAAGTAGGTTCTTCATCTTGGAAACTGTCTATAGAGGTTGATGTGGGGTTTTTTCCCACTGTCGGAGCTTTCACAGACACTCTGATCTCCATTGATAAGCCCTGTACCAACCGCTTTTTAGTCGGCCACTGATCTTCCTGTTCTTTTACGTCGTTGTGAATTGTCACTATCAGATTTTTCATTTCCTCCGGTTATTCTTTTTGATGTGGAGCCGTGGATGTGCAGACACACATAGCCCGTATAGCTCCTGAGTTGAGAAAATTCACATTCACATCATGCATTGGAAATGTTTGTTGCTAGAACTTCTGCTTTTTATGAAAATAAAAAAAAATGAGCAAGACACCCAAAGTAGGTTATTTCCAAATTCCAGTTGTGCTTCAATCCATTTATTATAAATTAAAAAAAAAAACAGACTTTGGTAAGCATACTCAGTGAAACAGTCTATTAACATGGATGCAGCGATGGCGGTGAAGATAACTGTCCAGATGACTAAGTAGCACCACACACACCTTTTGATTGCTGAGGAGGTGTAATACTGTCTTCATGACTTACAGGTAATGGAGGAGTTGAGCAGCAATAGAAGTCAGGAGTCTGAGTTCTCAGGAGAAGGCGATAGGAGATCTACATGCCAGAGATAAGTAACCACAGGTAAGTAGTACATACAACGTTTAGGCAGTCCTTGTAGTAGATTACAAAAAAAAAGGTGTGTCGTGCATTTTTATATAGAGGGTGGATGATAAGATGACTGATTAAAGTCCAAATGGCAGTGATTAGAATCGCAGAAAAGGTAACTGGGTAATCTAACTTGCAACCTCAAAAGAGCCAGTAAATCTTCACACCTTCTGTCCAGGTAGATATGACGGAGTCGGGGCCCAGTTGCTGTTTCTGCTGCCGAATTGTCCCCTGTAGATGGTGATGTGCAGATTCCTAGACCCTCTCGCTCTCCCTAATCAGTAATCCACAGATGGCACATTGGATGGTTCCCTGGACCATGAGAACAGTAGAAGCTGGTAGCCCAGCACACATTTTTTAGCGTACTCAGCCCAGGCTAAGAACTCGCTCAAGGTCACATCAAGGAGTCCAAAGAAAGCTTTCCATACCTTGGAGTAGAAATGTGGTCCTCTATAGGAAACAATATCCTTAGGAAGTCCAAAGTATGAACACGTGGTTAAACAGGAGTGCTGCCGTTTCCACTGCTGTGGGCAAACCTTGGAGTTTGATTAATCTACATGATTTGGAGGCAGACCAGTGATGAAATCTACTCCTAGATGTGACCATGGATGATTAGGGACAGGCAGTGGAAGGAGTTTGCCAGATGGGATTTGGCAAGGTGTTTTAGCCATGATGGCACGATTCGTACACTCTCTCACGAACCTTCTGACATTGCTGGTCATGTCAGGCCACCAGAAGCAGTCTTGTAGCAGTGAGAGAGTTTGATTGGCCCCAGGGTGACCAGTGCCCACAGAATTATGCACAGATGTAGGCACTGGCTTGGGTCTTCACAGGTGTGCACTCAATCAGACTCACAACTGTCCTGTGATCAACAGGAGCATGGAATCGGAAAAGAGCATCTGCTCTATCATTCTTGTTGCCTGGACGACAGGAAATTTGAAAATCATATTGAGTAAAGAAAAGAGCTCATCTTGATTGTCAGGGTTTCAAGCTCTTGGCTGCATTGAGATATTGAAGACTTTAATAGTCAAGTCAAGTCACCTTTATTTACATACCGCCTTTAACAATACAGAATTGTGACAAAGCGGCTGTACAGTATTAAATAGGAAATAGTGCATCAATAATGCAAAAGGGCAACAGTAAACACTCAATTTTCAGGTAAAGGCAGTTCATCAATGGATTCAATGATGTCATCATCCAGCTCAGTTCAGTTCAAATAAAATACAATATCGTGTGAAGAAAAAGTGTCCCCAACTAAGCAAGCCAGAGGTGACAGCAGCAAGGAACCAAAACTCCATCGGTGACAAATGGAGAAAAAAACCTTGGAGGAAACCAGGCCCAGTCGGGGGGCCAGTTCTCCTCTGGCCAGACGCAAAGGACTCATCTGGTTCCCGTGGTCTTGTGCCGACGGCCGTCTAGGTGACGAGGTCTTCGAGGGGGTTCGGCTCTGGGGCTCATCTAGTCGATGTGGTCTCCGCTGACATTCAGGGCTGTAGAGGTCGTCTCTAGGTGCCGATCCACCGTCTGGGCTGGGTACGGACTG
>JAHKKF010503586.1:0-12307 GCA_019740295.1 Labeo calbasu
TACTACTTTAGTACAGTACTAAAATTTGTTATAATAGTCATTTTATAATAAATTCAAAATCAAGACGTGAAAACTAGGGAGTGAAATGCCAACTGAGCTAATGAGTGATCCTTTGCTGCCATCTACTGGATATAATGGTAATTTCATGTGATTGTCATCTTAAAAGTTTTTATTTTCCACTAGGATTTTTATTTTTTTTTGGCTGCATGTCTCACATTTTTCATCCATGATGAGTTTGCATCTATGCTTTTACGTATGCCAGGTGATTGTAAATGCGAAAAAAACAAAAAACAAAACTTCTGTTTTCTGTTTTTAACTTTTGTGAAATTGCCGTGTTTCCTTTGGACGTATTTTCAATTTGCAGTTTCAGTTTGCACAATTTGAAGGGTAATGGAAATGCGGCTAATCACTGCTGGGTATCCTTAAAGGGATAGGTCATCCAAACACGAAAATTCTGTCAGTAATTCACCCTCACCCTCATGTCGTTCCAAGCCCGTAAGGCCTTTATTCACCTTCGGGACGCCAATTAAGATATTTCTGATTAAATTTGAGAGCTTTCTGACCCTGCATAGACCGCAACACAACTGACAGATTCAAGATCTATTCAACTGATCTATTTTAACAATGTCCTTACTACTTTTCTGGGCCTTGAATGTGTCAGTTGCGTTGCTGTCTATGCAGAGTCAAAAATCTTTTAGATTTAATCAAAAATATTTTAATTTGTGTTCTGAAGATGAACGAAGGTCTTACGGATTTGAAACAACATGAGAGTGAGTAATTAATGACAGAATTTTCTTTTTTGGGTGAACTGTCCCTTTAAGCCTTTATCTGTCCATTCCGATGACGTTCCAATAACATCATGCATCCCTAATGAATTTCTGTCGTCCTGCAGGCGGTGTGTTGTGAAGTGGATCAAAGTGAACGAGTGAGGGAGAAAATCCAAGAAGAAGTGAACAAACTCAAAGAGGAAATCGCTCTCAGGAAACGTAACAGCGCTGAGGAAGAGAGAAGTATGTGCTGATGACTCTGCCATTTTTTTGCTTGTTTAACAAAAAAAGGAAACAATTTCTTCTAATACCTTCTCTATTTTTTTCACAGGACTCCAAGAGGCGGCCGCTGTCACGCTTCCCGAAAACTCTGCCCTTCCAGACTCCTCACACTCTTCCTTGACTCGAGTCGTGCTCTCGGGTCCCTCAGTGGAACCCAGTTTAGAGAGACCCGTTAACTCGTCATCTCCACCAATCTACAGCACCACACTGCCTCCAGATTCACCAAGCGCTATACTGCTGCCCCGGCCCCAAGCCGTAGGTTCGCCCGGCCACCCCTCTCCCAGTTTGGGCCTGGGCAACGGAGACGGTTCGAGCTCAGATTCCCTAAACCGCCAGGCCACCGGCCAGGAAGACCAGGAGGATGACGACGATGACGAGGACAGTAGCGAGTACGAAAATTTAGTTAGCGAGCAATTGCAACCACCTTCCTTAACAGAAACTGTTACGTCAGGACGACCGGCTTCCCTTTGGCCCGACGGAGACGCCCACAGCCCGCCGGGCTCATAGTAGTTGAACAAACCAACGGGGATATTGATGAACGAACAGAACTAGGTGTGATCGTGTGGTCGGTGGTGTTCAGAACACAAACAAGCACTTGCCTTTTGTGAGTTTGACAATGTTGTACACATTTAACAGCTCTGTGCAGGGGACGTCATCATGTTTCGATAAACTCCGGAACTCCGAAGTGGAATGGAATGATATCCCCATCCATGACCGACAGCCCCCCCCCCTTTTTTCCGTTTCATGCTCTCCTCTCTGGTTTTGTTCGGGTGGAGAGGTGCATCCTGCTTATCTCGGCGTCTGCTACTCACTGGAGTCATTCGGTTCTTGCACCATTTACCTCTTGCACTGTTTTGCCTTCTTTTGATCTGCAATTGAATAGAAAAGCAAAGGGAATGATGTCTTTTTTTGCGGCCTTCAAACACGTGTGAGCTTGTTCATTGTCTCGCTTCATAAATCTGAATGGACAAAAAAAAAATCACAGTTATAATAAGTGCTTAGGACTACGGCTGACACTTGAACAGTTCTTGTTCTAGAAAATGTATTTTATTTTTGGTTTTATCAGTTATATTTGATTTGATTGAGTAATATAATGGCCTATTCATGATCAGTTTTGGTCAACGATTATAAAAGTTACTTTAATAAGGGGTGCTTGTATTTTCTATGGCATACTGTAGATCACTACTAATTTCATTAGCTTCAATCAAACACATTTTTGTCCTAATGAATGAATCGATTATCCTGTTATTTCCTGCTGCACTTCAAACTTTCACCGTTGAGCTTTAACTAAATTTTCCGGTCGTACGGAGCCAATCAGAAACTGGAAGGGTCAAAATGCAGCATCATCGATCTCAGGATTCTTTTACAGTACCAGGACTGTTGCTTTCTCTCATCTTGTCCACATGCCTTTGTTCTTAAGTTGAAAAGACGTGATTGCTCAAAGCAATGCAGCGGTGGATCAGTTTAGCGCTCCATGATAACTTCAAATAAAGATTTCAGCCATATGCAGCAGATCTTTAAAGGTAGAAGCACAGTTTTGTCATCTGTTAGTCAATGTTTTGCTATGTCTAATCAAACCAAAATGACGTTTTCCCTCAAAAGATTGTATATGTGTGAATCTCAGAAAAACAAGTCTGGGTCATTTTACCATTAACCATTAAATAATAAAAACTGACCATTAAATAGCAAAATTTAATTTACCTTTAAAGAGATAGTTCACTCCAAAATGAAAACTCTGTCATTAATTATTCACCTTCATGTTATTCCAAACCTGTAAGACCTTTGTTCATCTTCAGAACACATTAAGATATTTTTAATGAAATCAGAGAGCTTTCTGACCCTGCATAGGTAGCAACGCAACGGACACACTCAAGGCCCAAAGGTAGTAAAAGGCAGACTGACAGGAATGGCAAGAAATTGTTGAATAAAGCCATTATTTTTGTTTGTTTTTTTGTGTACAAAAAGTATTCTCGTAGCTTCGTAAAATTACGGTTGAACCATTGATGTCACATGGACTATTTTATTGATGTCCTTAATACCATTGTGGGTCAGAATGTTCTCAAATTTCATCAAAAATATCCTAACTTGTGTTCCAAAGATGAACGATGGTCTTAAGGGTTTGGAACGACATGAGGGAGGGTAATTAATGACAGAATTTTCATTTTTGAGTGAACTATCCCTTAAATAACATAGACTTTTACATATAGTCCACAATAGAACATAACAGCTGAATTTATAAAAAAAAAAAGTTTTCATACACTTGATTCTTAATACTGTGTTGCCACCTGAATGATCCACAGCTGTTTTTTGTTTGTTTGTTTAGTGATCATTCCCTTGTTTGTCTTGAACATTTAAACTGTCCGCTGTTCTTCAGAAAAATCCTTCAAGTCCCACAAATTCTTTGGTGTTTCAGCATTTTTGTGTATTTGAACCCTTTACAACAATGACTGTATGATTTTGAGATTCATATTTTCACACAGGACAACATATGAAACTTACAGAAGGTTCAAACACTTACTGATGCTCTAGAAAATGAAAAATGATGCATTAAGAGCCAGGGGGTGTAAACTTTTGAACAGAATGAAGATGTGTACATTTTTCTTATTTTGCCTGAATATCTTTTTTTTTTTCATTTAGCCCTTTAGAAGCCACAGAAGATACTTACATGTTTCCCAGAAGACAAAATAAGTTAAATTTACGCTAATCTTAAAAGTTTTAATGCATTGTTTTTCCTTCTGGAGCATCAGTGAGTGTTTGAATCTTCTGTAATAGTTGCATATGAGTCCATCAGTTGTCCTCATTGTGAAAAGACGAATCTCAAAATCATACAGTCATTGTTGTAAAGGGTTCAAATACACAAAAATGCTGAAAAACCAAAGAATTTGGGGGACCTGATGGATTTTTCTGAAGAACAGCAGGCAGCAACTGTTCAGGACAAACAAGGGACTCATGAACAACTATCACTAAACATGCTGTGGATCATTCAGGTAACAATACAGTTTTAAGAATCAAGCGTATGTAGACTTTTGAACGGGGTGATTTTATAAATTCAGTTATTATTTTCTCTTGTGGACTATATGTAAACATCTTTTATGTGAAATATATTATTCAGGTCAGTACTAAATAAAAAACAACATGTATCCCTCTTATTTTGCTAAAATAACATTTTGCAGATTCTGCAAGGTGTATGTAAACTTTTGACCTCAACCGTATATAGACTTAAAACATGTTCTTGTGAGATTCACCCATGTCGTGCACATTGCAAACAATTCGGGCAAGTGACTTGAATCAGATTGATGAGCTGTCAAGACTTTTTCACCCAAAGACTCCAAAACGTATTTCTTAGTTGTATCTCAGGATCTGACGCTCTGACATTTATTTTGGCAGAGGCTGAGAATGTCTCGCGTTTCATTCAGTATATTTCTCTAGTTCTGTGTAGGACAGAAAAATAACAAATGTTTGTTCCCTGGCATGAGTGTGAATGAGACTACACTGACAGAGATGTTTTAGTCAGCTGTATCATGTTGCATCAACCGTCTGCTTTAGATGTTTCTCTGACTTTGGCATCTCTTCATGCGTACAGCCAAAAACCACCACCACCCATGGTTTTCAACACAAATATGTAAGCGTTAAACTGAACAATGACAGTAAAGTGGAGAGATGCCACATTTAAACTTGACATGGGCTTGTTTGGACAGCTGGCAACCAGTCCCTCAGAGCTTTAAAATGTCATTTTATCATAACTAACATGTTTCTTAGAAAGCTCAAATGAACACAAATGCCACTTAAGATGATAAAATATATATCTATATGTACAAAATTTGATCTGGGTTTTTTTTTTTCAACAAATATTTGCTATTTATGATTAATCTGAACATCTAAGGACACCTCAACTAATTAAATGTCATTGCCTTTCGCCCTCTCCTTACAGATGCTTTCAAATCTGATAATGAAATAAATCCAAATGTGGCAGTGTGCCATTTTAATGCGGAAACTGCAGTGATGTGATTGTCATTTTTATTGTCAGTTTAGTCAGCTGCAGGTCAGACGTGACTTGTTTCCCTGCGATCGAGCAGCTGCGAGTGATTAACATTGTTCCCATCAGAATTGGACTGAAGTCTCTCGTGTTTTACAAGTGCGGGCTGTGTTTGGCAGGCTGATGCACTACTGCAAGCACCTGCAAGCATTAATCGTTCCATCAACTTCTGTCATAAATCTGTCAACCTGTTTACAAATATGAAGAAAATTCCCTATTATAAAGCAGTAGCAGTGTTTCAGCAAACACATATTGTGGCTAATTTGCCCATTCTGTCATCATTTGCTCGCTCTCATGTCCTTCCAAGACTTTGTTTTAATGTAAAAGTTCTCTTTTCGATACAATGAATGTGGATGGAGACCAAGTCTTGTCAAGCTCCATAAAGTACAAAAACATCATAAAAGCTGTCTCTATGTGACCTCTGCACTATATTCCAACTCTGAAGCCATATTATGACAGACAGACATGTAGGTAATTTAAGTTTCATTGTATGAAAAAGAGCATCTTGAACATTATTACAAACGTCTCTCAGGTTTTATAGGGGAGAATAAATTCTGACAGATTTTTAATAAGCCTCACCATAATATTAGGGCAAAAAAGGCACTTTTTCCCCTCAGACATTATCCTTATCTGTTCCATTATTAGGCCCATTTGTCTTGCAGTCTGTGAAATCCTAACTGGCACTCCAAGCCAAAATTTAGCATGTGGGTTTTGCTAGCCTCAGATTTCCCAAGACCTCCACATCCAGCCAAGAATAACAATATGATTTGTTACTCTTCACACAAGACAAAGTGAGTTTAGCGATCAATTGTATTAGGTTATTCAATTCCCCTTTGACTGAATGTGACCGTTTCTCACCTATGACGGCAAAATCTTTCAGCCTCAGGTGAAACATCCTTCCAAACTTCCTTCCAGAAATGTCGAGTTTTCGATCATATAAGCTCAATTTTGTGTCCTTGAGGCTAGTTATATTAGCTACAAAACATAAACACGTAGGAATTGTGCCTAATAATGTAAACAAATCAAATAAAGTACAGTACCTCACACTGTTGGATCGAGTTGTGTAGTTTATATCTTGATCCTGACGGTGGCGCAGCGTATTCACAGGTCTGCAGTGGTAACGTTGCAGACAGGGTTGCCAATTCCGCGGTTTTGGCGCGGGATCGTCTTTTTTCCCGTGGTTTAAATGTTTGACGTATTGTATAAATTATATTTGATTGAAATGCTTGCACTGAAATATTAACTCTACTCAGTTTATACTGATAAGGAGAGTGTTTGCAGAAATGTATGACAAGGACCAAGAAGAATAGTAGCATCGGAACAAATAGAAGTTCAAATAGTTCAAAAATAAAGGATTGTGTAGCTGTCAGTCTTAAGGTAAGAAGGTCGTGTTTGTAAAAACAGACCGTTTAAGATTATACTACTGTGATTTTTAAGTTGAAACAGTAACTAGAATATGAACTTTAGGTATGGCATATTTTAAGTTTTTGTATTTTATTTGAAATAAAGCTTAATGGCTAGCTTTGATTGGTCAATAAGCAGGTACTTACATACAACTATTTAAAAATCTGGAATCTCAGGGTGTAAAAAAATATAAATATTGAGAAAATCGCCTTTAAAGTTGTCCAAATGAAGTTCTTAGTAACGCATATTACTAATCAAAAAATAAGTTTTGATATATTTACGGTAGGAAATTTACAAAATGTCTTCATGGAACATGATCTTTACTTAATATCCTAATGATTTTTGGCATAAAAGAAAAATAGATAACTTTGACCCATTCAATGTATTGTTGGCTATTGCTACAAATATACCGTGCTACTTATCTGACTGGTTTTATGGTCCAGGGTCACAAATAGTAAAAAGTTAATTTTCAAATAGTTCAAAAATAAAGGATTGTGTACACTAGCTGTCAGTCTTAAAGGAGAAGTCCACTTCCAGAACAAAAATGTACAGATAATTTACTCCCCCCTTGTCATCCAAGATGTTCATGTCTTTCTGTCTTCAGTTTTAAAGAAATTGTTTTTTGAAGAAAACATTTCAGCATTTTTCTCCATATAGTGGACGTCTATGGTGCCCCGAGTTTGAATTTCCAAAATGCGGCTACAAATGATCCCAAATGCGGACAGTTATTTTCATAAAAATAATACAATTCATATATTTTTTAATGTCAAATGCTCCTCTTGTCTTACTCTGCCTGAACTTTTTTCCGGTTCATGACAGTTAGGGTATGTTGAAAAACTCCCATCTCATGTTCTCACTCAACTTCAAAATCGTCCCATATTGCTGTTTTACCTTTTTTGTTAAGGGTGTTTGAACTTCTTTGCACATTCACTTTGCAAAGCCTGGGCTGGTACTTCTGCAGCGATGTAGGATGATTTTGAATTGATTTTTGAAGTTGAGGGAGAAAATACAATCAGAGTTTTTTAGCATACCCTAATTGTCTTGAACCAGAATACACAGAGTTCAAGCAGGGCAAGACAAGATGAGCATTTGAGATTAAAAAGTATTTAAATTGTATTTATGTAATGAAAATAGCCGATCGTTTCACTAGATAAGACCATTCTTTCTCGGCTGGGATCGTTTGAAGTCGCATTTAAACTGCATTCTGGAAATTCAAACTCGGGGCACCATAGAAATCCATTATATAGAGAAAAATCCTGAAACGTTTTCCTCAAAAAACAATTTCTTTAAAACTGAAGTAAGAAAGACATGAACATCTTGGATGACAAGGGGGTGAGTACATTATCTGTACATTTTTGCTCTGGAAGTGGACTTCAAGGTAAGAAGGTCGTATTTGTAAAAACAGACTGTTTAAGACGTTAGCTTTGATTGGTCAATAAGCTGGTACCCTGATTGC
Source organism: Labeo calbasu (assembly GCA_019740295.1). Taxonomy (NCBI): domain Eukaryota; kingdom Metazoa; phylum Chordata; class Actinopteri; order Cypriniformes; family Cyprinidae; genus Labeo; species Labeo calbasu. The sequence goes on from JAHKKF010503586.1 coordinate 7,946, forward strand.
CGCTGTGTGACCCTAGACCACAAAACCAAAACCTTTGACAATATTTGGCCAAGATACAACTATTTGAAAATCTTGAATCTGAGGGTGCAAAAAAAATACATATATTAAGAAAATATAGGAAATTTACAAAACTTCATTGAACAAAATCTTTACTTAATATCCTAATGATTTTTTAATTGCTAGCTTTAATTGGTCATTAAGCTGGTACATATACACAGATCTGGCAACCCAGATTGCAGATATCTGAAAAAAACAACAGCTAAAACCAGCCTAAGATGTTTGGCTGTTCTTAGCTGGTTTAAGCTGGTCTCCCAGCCTGGCTAAGCTGGTTTTAGCTGGTTGTTCCAGCTGGCCTCCCAGGCTGACCAGCTAAAACACTAGCCAAAACCCCTCTAAAACCAGCTTGCTGACCAGCTATGACCAGGTTAGGTTGGATTAGCTGGCGGGGGGGATGGGGGGGGTTCAGCGATGAGGACATTTTAAACATACTTTACCATTGGTTGTTTCATATGCGTTACAGGTCAGGATACAGAATAATAACATCAGGCAAACATCATTTGTCAAAATCATTTATTTACTATAATACATAGCAGATGATGTTAAAATATTTAGTTTGTACATCATATGAGGCAGTCATATGAACATAATGTTGCTCTTTTTTTTAAAACTACACTAAATGGGATCCTAGCAGCTGCACACTTACCCTATTGAGCCCTTTCCTCCATTTTAGTGAGTCAATTGAGAGAAATCTTGTCATTTTTGTTCCCATCCATTCACATACAAGCTCCCGCATCACAACTAAACACCTCTGAGTTGTGCTGTATTCCACACAAAGACTGCAAGCTTTCTAAACAGCATCTGTTACAGTGGAACAAAATTCAGTACCATCTAATAAAAAAAAAAATAAAATAAAATAAACAAAAAAAAAAAAAAAGTTTTATTCATATAGGGAATTAAGTACAGTCAATGGATCTAACCCCAAATTTTAATACATCATACCACAAAGAAATCTGATTATAGGTTTTACAAGATTATACAGAGCTCCAGTACCCCATGATTTTTGTTTCGCCAGCCATCAAAGCTGGCATTTATATATATATATATATATATATATATATATATATATATATATTCCTATTGTAGGGAAACAATTAAAGCCAAAATATGATGAGTCGAACTATGGCATGACACGAACGAACAAATATAACAATTTTACCCCAGTTTAATGTTCCCTCAAACAAGTTAGATTAAAAAACAAACAGAAAACAAAAAGTCTTGCATAAAAACAGTTAAGCATTTACGTTTTCTCTCTCTTTCAGTTATTACAAGTGGCAAAGAACATGCAAATTCAGCTTAAGAAAAGAATCAACAGAACCATAGAAATTTTGAAGGTGGTCTGTGGAAACGAAACGAACGAACATGAAACGAGACGGAGAAACCGGGCGTCTTCCGAAGCCTGGATCTCTGAGATGTGCCAAATGGTTGCAGTGGGCTGTTTCCCTTTCTGTGGTTTCCAGAGTACGAGGGGCTCCCGGTTGAAAGTCTGTAGGACAAAGTGCATCCTAGGCAGGTGCCCCTGATTTTATAAACTCATAGTTCAATCCCAGACGCCTTGGGATACCACCACCCCAACAACAACTGCTGTCTTTAAGATAAAAATATCCTAAAAATATATCTTTAGTCCATTGGAAAATTAAAAGGGGACAAACGCAAGCAGAGAAAAAAAAAATGGCACATTTTGCCATTATGGCAAGCTGTGCATGTGGTGTTGGTTTTAGTGAGTGATTGACAGCTCCATTGTCTTTCAAAAAAAAAAAAATTATAAATATATCTTCCTTATGTTTGCCACGTTTGAAATTAGTCAATGTGCACATTTACTATGTCAAATTAGGATTGACATTTTCTTTACAATTTTTCTTTTACAGTTCTCTCATTCAGACTGGCTGAGGAACAGAAAAGGGGAAAATTAAAAAAAAGTGAGAAAAAAAAAATGGGACACGGGAGGTCTTATGCAAGTCACATCTTCCTTTGTACAAAAAAGGTTCTTTTTTTTCACTTCTTATTTTAAGAGGCTTATACGCACACGTACGAGTCGAATGTGAGTAGGAGGTCTATATGAGGGGTTCGGGGGGCAACGGGTGCTGGATTTGCTGTGGCTGCAGGGGAGGAGGGAGCTGGAGGGCCAGGAGGGACTCTAAGCCGTGGCCGTGTGGAGGAGGTGTTCCCTCGGCGCTGGAGGGCTCTGTGATTTCGCCACCGTAGAAGAAATACTGGCACTGCTGGATGAAGGACTCGATGACGGACTGGTTGAGTTTGGTGGTGGACAGCGTGTCCTTGTTCTCAAAATCGGGCCTCATGAGCGTAGGCCAGAAACAGATGGACAGATTGTCAGCCGTCATCAGCGTGGTCTTACTGTGCTGACTTACCCTGGTGGAGAAAGGAGATAAAAATGCATTTAGAATTTTAAAAAGTATTAAAAAAAATATTTATATATACTGTTGTGCTACATAACAAAATTTTTTCATATTTACAAAATCAAAAGGCTGGGAATCAACTAGGGCTGTCACTAATTATTTTGGTGGTCGATTATTCTGACTATTAATCGAGTAATTGGATAATCGGATTGTGGTAATAAAAACAGACCTTAAATAGACTTTAAAATGACTTAAAATGCATATATAATAGCAATGAACCAATAATAATTGGTTAAAATAAAATATCAAAAGCAAGTACTTGCATGATTTTTTTTTTTTTTTCAAACAAAACAGTTTACATAATGTAATAAAACAATATAATAATAACTTAGACATTATATATTATATCAAATGCCTGCAGAGGGCGCCAACGGCCTGACGACTGTTTACACTTTAAAGGACGATCCAATCCCTGTTTAATATTGACTAAACATTCAATTCAAATGTCCACTTAAATTTTAATATTTGCCCACTTCTTTATGATAGAAATGCTACAGCCACTGTTATTTCTTGAACATTCATCAAAACATGCAAACTCGGAGCGTTTATTTTGAAGTTGAACAGTTAGCATATTTCAAAAGATAATGGCGTAGGTTATAAATGATTTCAAAACCATGTAACCATAACCATATAAACCATAATATGCAAAGATGGAGTTTGAGACGCTCCGCACATGTAAATAATAACTGTTTGTGTGGAGCAGCATTTACTACGAAACAGAGCCGCTCTAAGATTCACGTAACCTACACGCATATAAATAAAGCGCGTATTAAATATAGCACTATGCTTTATTATGATTTTTAAATAGTTTTAATAAACGGTCTAATAATTGTCACGATACTAAAATTTTGATTTGATACGATACTAAAATAGAAGACTAAAATATCACAATACTACTACTGAACCGATACTACAAAAAAAAAAAAAAAAACATAGAACAACAGTAAAAGTAATGGAATATAGATGATCCAATGGAGATCATAGTTATTTTATCTACTGAAACAAAGCATTTCATCCTCCCTTTAAAAAAAAATTATAATAATGATAATAAAATAATACTAAATCACATGCAAGTGCCACTGCACAGGATTATGGTGAACAGGTATACAAGTATGTAAAGATCTTTGCTATATTGGTAAGTTAGCTTAATGGATATAGCCAAATCTTATTTCAAGATATAGTAATTTTATTTCACAACAATTTATATTACAATATTAGATTTTTTTGTTATTTTATCTTTGTTATTAATAATAAGAACCTATAGATGCAAGTAACAAACTAAATGACTGAATGAATGTTGTGTATTTACAGTTATCTGGTAAATAAATTCTGGTAAAGATTTTTTTCTGGTAAATACTCCTTAAACATTGTTGTAATAATATTTTTATTAGTATTAGTAGTAGTAGTACTACCTTTACATTAAGTAATATATTTATGACCGTCAAGTTAAACCAAACTTTTATTTTGACGGGTTGCTGTGAAGACCTTTAGGGTCTTTATTATATGGCGATAGTTTTCCGCAAAAGAAACAGAAAAATGCTCATGAAGTGACTCTCAGAGCAGTTCTAGACATATGTTCATGTGTTCATGTACTCATATACTGAGGCGGCAGAGGCTGAAAGCACAGCGAGTGTCACGCATATGTGTATTGTGCAACACTTTAATGCGTTTCAGGGGTTCTCTTCCGTGGAATGCACCACTTCCGTTATTTTGCCAGTTACTCCACACGGGCAAAATGCAATTGGTGATTTTTCTGTAATCTCTCGAATTTAATCAAGGAATCATGACAGTGCTAAAATTCACCTCTTAACATATTATTGACAGGACTTTGACCAAAAAAAAATAAAATAAAAAAAATAAAAATAAAATAAATTAAATTAAAATAAAA
>JAHKKF010503592.1:0-25267 GCA_019740295.1 Labeo calbasu
TAACCTTGCTCTCACTTGAAATGTGTCCCCACATTAAGTCCTTGAATTTGAGGGTATTGGACCTGGAAAGTCCTTGAAAGGTCCTTGAATTTGAAGTTGACTAAGGTGTAGAAACCCTGTATTAAGTAAAGATCACGTTCCATGAAGATATTTTGTAATTTCCTACCTAAATATATCAAAACGTAATTATTGATTAGTAATATGCATTGCTAAGGACTTCATTTAGACATCTTTGAAGGGGATTTTCTCAGATTTCTTTTTTGCACCCTCAGATTCTAGATTTTCAAATAGTTGTGTCTTGGCAAAATATTGTCCTGTCAAACCATACATCAATGGAAAGCTTATTTATTTAGCTTATTTAATCAGACTCTATAAATCTCAATTAAAAAATTTGACCATTATGACTGGTTTTGTGGTCCACAGTCACATATTGTTCCAAAACACATAGCTTTTTGCAGAATGTTTTTCATTCAGAATATAGTGTTTTTCAAAAAAGTGTTTTATTTTATTCATTCATTCATTCATTCAAAAAAAGACAAAAAAGCACTCTCCAATTAATCACTATGGCACTCATAGACTCATCATAGCTGGGTTTTTTTACACATACAATTTTTGTGTCTAAGAAAGAAAATAAAGAATGTCAAATATGATCAAAATTTAAATAATCTATAGGGTTCGTGGTAAAATGCGGTTTTGGGGAAAGGCAAAGCATGGAGAGAAGAAAACCTCGCGAGAGCGGCTGCTGTGTGGCAGTGATACTTTGGAAGGAGACTTTGCTGAAACGGCACTTCTAATGGAAGAGGGTGAGTCGACAGAAAAACTGCTAAATTATGTGAAGTATACTGAGATTTAAAGAACTCTTTTGGTCATTAAAACACTGCCATTCTCTTTATTCAGGGGTAGAGCGCCTGTCCCCTCCTCAAAGCCCAGATCTAACTTTACAGAGAGAGTTTAAAGAGAATAAAGACCCATCCCCTAAAGTGAAACGCAGACGGAGTGTGAAGATCAGCAGTGTGACTCTAGAGCCTGTCCAGTGGCAGAACGATGCCCTGCAGATACTCACATGTGCCAATGACTACAGAAGCATGAATGACTTCCTTATGAAGAAGGTGATCAGTGTTTTCTACTTGAACTGACTGCAATTGCATTTACTTGATGAAAAGCAGTCTTCATAACCTTTTTTTATCTCACAGATTACTGATTTAGACACAGAAGATGGTAAGAAAGACACTATGGTGGATGTTGTGTTCAAAAAGGCACTGAAGGAGTTCCGCTTGAATATCTTCAACTCATACTCAACAGCTTTAGCTGTAAGTACCTTAATAAAGCATTTGTTTTACTGTTTTTACCCAAAAACAGCTTTCATCAAAAAACTTATGACATATGGTTATTTTATCTTTTCAAAAGAATGTGAGCGTGAAAATCCCTTAAGAGATGTGATGTATTGCTTGTTGTCACATTGTGCCTGGTTAGGGCATTATGTCAGAAACAGATATGTTGTTTTTACTCTGTGTGCAGATGGATGATGGGAAGAGCATTCGTTATAAGGATCTCTACGCCCTCTTTGAGCAAATCCTGGAGAAAAACATGCGTCAGGAGCAGAGAGACTGGAGCGAGTCACCGGTGAAAGTTTGGGTCAACACCTTCAAAGTCTTCCTGGATGAGTTCATGACAGAGCACAAACCTCTGGACGGCAGTATGGGCAGGGTACAGTGTTAACACAGTCAATGGCACTCTTCATGAACTGGATATAAAATAGGGCTTGCAGAAAGTTATTGGGTGTAACATGATGACAAGTGAATTTTGGGACATGAAGATAAATGAAATATGTAGATAACATTTATAAAATAAATTAGAAAATAATTTCTAAAGATATGGCAGGTAATAAACAGCTGAGGTCAAAGTTTACATACACCTTGTTGTTTTTTATTTAGTACTGACCTGAACAAGATATTTCACGTAAAAGAAGTTTACGTATAGTCCACAAGAAAAAATAATAGTTGAATTTATAAAAATGACCCCGTTCAAAAGTTCACATATGCTTGATTCTTAATACTGCGTTATTACCTGACAGTTGTTTTTTTTTGTTTGTTTGTTTTTCCCCTTTTTTTTTTTAAGTCATAGTTGTTCATGAGTCACTTGTTTGACTTTTTGAACTTATTTTGTCCTCTGGGAAACATGGAAGTATCTTCTGTAGCTTCTGAAAGGGCAGTACTAAATAAAAAAAAATGATATTTAGAGAAAATAAGAAAAAGGTATACATCTTTATTCTGTTTAAAAGTTTACACCCCTGGCTCTTAATGCATCATTTTTTCTGGAGCATCAGTGAGTGTTTGAACCTTCTGTAATAGTTGCATGAGTCCTTCAGTTGTCCTTGGTGTGAAAAGATGGATCTCAAAATCATATAGTTATTGTTGGAAAGGGTTCAAATACACAAAAATGCTGAAACACCAAAGAATTTGTGGGACCTGAAGGATTTTTTTGAAGAACGCTGGGCAGTTTAACTGTCCAGGACAAACGACTCATGAACAACCATCATAAAAAAACAAAAACAAACAAAAAAACATTTTCACTTGTGGACTATGTAAATGTCTTTTATTTGAAATATCTTATTCAGGTCAGTACTACATTTAAAATAACATGCATTTCATATGATCTCTCTTATTTTGGTAAAATAATTAACATTTTGCAGATTCTGTAAGGTGTATGTAAACTTTTTACCTCGACTGTGTAATAAAGAGAATGAGATCTGCGGCTTAATGCCTGTATGAAAATAAAAAAAAGCATATTAAAAGACATAATAGTTTATATTTAAAAAGAATATATATTACATTCTGTATGACTATATATTTCTACATGAATTTATATATACAGTATATATAGAGAGAGAGAGAGATGGAGAGAGAAAGTGTTTAACAAAACAATTTTCATTGCTGTTTCCCCTCCCAAAGGTGCCCAAACCAGACCGCAAGAAAAGAAGGAAAAAGGATACTGATATAGTGAGTGAAATCACAGTCAGAGGTTTTGTAAACTGAATTAGTTTTCCATTTTTCATGGAAATCATCTGACACTATGCCTTTGTCTGTTTCAGGTGGAGGAGCACAACGGCCACATATTCAAGTCAACTCAATACAGTATTCCCACCTACTGCGAGTACTGCTCCTCCCTCATCTGGATGATGGACAAAGCGTGTGTCTGCAAACGTGAGTTTCATGTCCGCAGTCTTCGCATCAAAGTGACCCTGAACTCAATTCAGCATAATCAGATTGTTTATCAACAAGCCCATGAACAGAGAACAGTTTGGCTTTGTAGAGCAGGATGTTTTCCGCCATCTTACAGTGAGAGAAGAATGTTGACTTGTATTGAGTTTTAGGTGGCGGTGCTTTTTTATTTTATTTTTTTAATCTGTGCTGTATGTATTGCTGTTGAAAATGAGAATGAATGAGATGTCTGTGTCTTGTGTAGTGTGCCGCTATGCGTGTCACAGAAAGTGCTGTCAGAAGACGACCACCAAATGCAGCAAGAAGGTAAGGAATTTTTTTTTCTGCTAAGTGCGTTCATGTGATTTAGATGCTGGCACTTAAAGCATGTTTCTTTCTTTCCATGTGCAGTATGACCCTGAACTTTCATCAAGGCAGTTTGGTGTGGAATTGTCCCGTCTGACCAACGATGAGCGAGCGGTGCCTTTAGTAGTCGAGAAACTTATTAATTACATTGAGATGCATGGCCTGTACACAGAAGGGATCTACAGGAAGTCTGGATCCACCAATAAGATTAAGGAGCTGAAGCAGGGTCTGGACACAGGTATGACACACGAGAACACAATAGGGCTTTTCACACTGCGTTTAACCCAAGTTATAGTCGTTCTTAACCCCACTTTTAACCCTGAGTATGGGTATGTTTTGTATTTGTACAGTGTGAAATGACAGTGTTAAAATGCTGGGGGTAGACTCTTAGCAACTAACCAATCATTTGTCTCATATTCACATGCTTTGGACAGTTATGGAAGCAGCAAATTGTATAAATGTTTTTATACGTCGTTTCACTGTTTGAATGGAAAAAATGTCAAATAATGAATGGAAAATGCATGAATTGGAGAGAAGCCAGTTCTATTCTTAACTTTATAATTTGAAAAGTTTGTTCAGGAAAAACTTGATAGTTTAGTCTGCAATATATAATATCAGAGTGCACAATGATAGATCCTTTATGTAAACAGATTGTGTGCTGCGTTCATCCAATCACTGATAATGACACTGCAAATATGCAAATAAAAATGTTAACCCGGGGTTTAGGAATGTACAGTACAGTGTGTGTCCCAGGTAAAGTATGAAGGGTGTAAAATGTGAAGAAAGCTAATCCAGGATTTAGTTTACCCAGGGTTTAGATTAACCCAGGGTTAACTTTTTCAAAAATCCCTAATGATATCTGACTACAAAACACTAAAGTTAGGTTCATGCTTTACTGTACTGTATCTGGAACCTTTCAGGCACTGCATATTTTGGATGTTTTTCTTATTAGACACATCAGCTCAGGCCATAGAGAGTACTGTAGTAATAGAGCTTGGGAATCTACGTCACTGCACATTGCATTCTGGGTAGTCGCCGCCATGTTTTAGGACACGCTAAATAGCGTACAATGACAATAAACACAAATCACTAGAGGAAAAAAACGACTGTATTTGCGTTAATGTTTTTAAGAGCTGCTTGCACTGGCTTAGAATAATTGTACTAATATTGGAATCCATTATGTTTAATCGAGCACTGTCGTGTGGCCAGAACAGGACACATACACACACAGAAATCATACGGCCGCCTTCTACTGTACCACACACAGGACCGAATTAATTTCTCTTTTGCAGTTTTTAATAACTAGGTGGCACTGATATGTCTGCCAGATAAAAAAAACACACCATAGCTTGATCTCAGCCAGCTGATCATGTAAGTGAACCACCGCTCTGCACATTTTGTGTGTATCTCAGATGTCTGTTCTATTCAAAAGTAAGTGCCCTGCGAACTTGAAATATTCCACCCTGATTACAGTTAGAATTGATTACAGTTCATGTCGATTGGAAATTATAAATCTGTAATTAATAATAAATACAAACGACAAAGCCAGATTTTGAAGTTGTTTATTTTCATTGAGCTGCTTTCGCCATTGTGTTGTTTCAAGCTGAAAAGCATAAAATTGCGCTTCATTTAGATCCGTTCTCAACTCCGTTCATGACACCAGATATGGCAGTTCTCCTTTCTAATGTGTTTTTAAATGTACAATATACATTTTAACATCTACCTCCACTATTACCCAGTGTAGACTGTAGTGTCCGTGTCCAAAAGTCCCAGAATGCCGTGCGTTGCTGACGTCACATTCCCATACTCTATACTTAAGTTGTATTATACTGTATTATACAGACTATATCTATAGTCTGAGATCTGTTATGTTCTGCCCCCAGATGTAAACGGCGTGAATCTGGACGACTATAATATTAATGTCATTGCCAGCGTTTTCAAGCAGTGGTTACGTGACTTGCCTAATCCTCTGATGACCTTTGAACTGTATGATGAATTCCTGCGGGCCATGGGTAAGCAGTGTCCGTAAACTATGATCTATCACATTTATTGCATTCAGTATAGCAGATATAGTTTTGGTGTCTTATTTGCTTGTCCTGTTTGTTTTGATTTAGTTTTTTTTTTGTAGGGGAATTTTGTTTAGTGTTTTGTTCTTTTGTGATGCACATTAGGGGTGGGCGACATGACCAAAATCTTAATCACGATACTAGTAGTTTTATTTCACAGTAATATTATATGTTACAATTTTGTTCTTTTTGCTTTAAATAAGAGCTTTATGATATCACTTTTTGATACCATAAAAATTTAATAAATCATTATCACCAGTGACAATATTACAAAAACTAATACTAGCCTAAAAACTCATGCTCACTAAAGACAAGTAAACAGTCAGCGATTAAATTGTATTAAGTACATTATAAAGTAATCAAATATATAAAAACACTGCATGTTCTTCACAGTGTAAATGAAATATATATTTTTTCTTATTAAAGTTACAAAAGTGATTTTTGAATTTCTCTCTTTTGTTGGAATATTAGACTGCTGTCACTTTAAGAGCTGCCAGATCCAATATATTGTTACACGTTTTCTTTCTCAGCTGTTTGCTTACACTTAAGATCTAAATGACTGTGTTTATAAGGATACTTGCAAAGATGGGCATCTAGACACATTTATTTAACTGTTGAAGGCCTATAAAGTGGCAAAAATAATGCACCTCTTTGACCGCTCAGGAATAGTCTCTCCGAGAACACGTGCATATAGCGAACTTTTGCTGCTAATTGCATTTCAGCGGCTTAAAATCACTTGTTTTTAAACCGCAATGCTTAAAAACGTGTGCAGACATTACGTTTTTGTGACCATGTAGCACAACATCACATGCGTATGGTGTGGTTACAAAATTTCACCCCTAATGCACATTAAAATTGGTACTGGTGGACAATGTGGCATATGAGTTTATATTCGGGGTTGTCAGCCTTTTCCCAGAGACGTTTCAAGCCATTGTAGTACACCTAGTATAAAAATGCAAAATTTTATTGACAGTGCTGTAAAAATAATAACATAAAGATCACTTGAGTTGTGTTCATGTCTTGGATTTACATTTTGTTATAACTAATTTTATGGGTTTTAAACTCTGTTGACCATACATTTTTAACCATAAATGATAAAAGAATATAGGACACGCAAGTTAAAATCTAAATGTAAAATATATTCATTTTTTGTACATTTTATATACTAGTCTACAAATGCAGTACTGTTATAGATCACCTGTTTAAACTGTATCTAAATCAATTAGACATTTATAGAGGCATAATGTTTAAACATAGATGGTAATATCTCTACAGGTCTTCAGGACAAAAAAGAAGTGATTCGAGGGGTTTACTCTGTAATCGACCAACTCAGCAGAACTCATCTGAACACGCTGGAGCGCCTCATTTTCCATTTAGTCAGGTGAGATGGCAAATGCAACTTCCCATTTTACCAAAATAACGTAACGACTGCATCAAAAAGTTATGGAGTGGTGATATGGAGTTCTGTTTCTGTTGTGTAATTATACCTAGTCCTGCCCACAGAGAAATTTCATTATCTAAATCCCATCTACACAACAAATATGTTCTGCTTTTATTGCTAACAATAAAAATATCTATTATTTCCACTTTCTGTGCTGAACCTTGGCCTTAAGTGAGAACAATAAAATGATGTCCTGGCTATGAAATGTCATTCATAGTTAGAAAACAGTCTTGTGCAGTTCTGAGCCTTCTTTCTGCTGTCTACAGGATTGCCCTGCAGGAGGACACAAACCGTATGTCTGCGAATGCACTGGCTATTGTATTTGCCCCCTGTATCCTGCGCTGCCCTGACACTACCGACCCTCTGCGGAGCGTTCAGGACATTGGGAAAACCACAGCGTAATGGGCAACTCTTACTTCATATACAGTGGTTTGATGGGAGTAGTTTAGTTTGGTTAGAGCAGTGATATAATTAAAATACTTCTCTGTTTTCTTTCAAAGGTGTGTCGAGCTGATCATTTGCGAGCAGATGAATAAATATAAGGCCAGACTGAAGGACATCAGCACTCTGGAATTTGCAGAGAACAAAGCCAAGAGCCGACTAACATTTATCCGCAGGTCCATGGTAAGAGTTACGAGTAAATGGAATATTTCCACAGATATCCAAAAGCTTGCTAAATAGGGCACATTTCTGGATCAACATCCTTATTGGACCTGAAACATCATTCTTATCAACCTTTCATTTCTTCTCTTATTTTTGAAGTAGTCAATGATTAGAGTTTGCTTGACAGGAATTTTGCTTCTTATCCTACAATATTAAAAGATGTTGATCCAGGAAGTTGATTAAGTTGGATAACTGTTGTTCCTGGAACAACATTCCTATCTCACAATCTCAAACTTTATATGAAACCTACCGCTGTAATCAGAGGGACAGGTTGATAGCATAAAGCTCCAACCCCAGTTATAAGCTTAACTTTAACCCTAAAATCTGACAGATACATTGCTTTAAGACCAAAAAGGATGTTGTTCCAAGATCTTGTCCTACTTGAATAAATCACTCACATTAGCTCTGTCTTGACACTAACCCCAGTCTCTCCTCTCCCTCCCCTTTCCTTTCTAATCCAGAAACCCGTAATAATTGCTTTTAGATTTATGAGCATAACCCGCAGTGCTGCGGCGGTAGGTATTTATGTACTCGCTGTTACCGTAAGTGTCATCACGTATGCCGCGTCCCAGCACTGTGTGGTCCGTCTGTCTTCATGATCATGACATACAGACGCTTGAGCAAGAAACTCGAGAGTTTAGATGTTAGTCACTTAGCACTTCATTAATCTAGACAAAATCACCTTGTTACATTACGTTCTCATTATGCTGCACTGCATGACTTGGGAAAATTATTAAGATAAACATTTCTGTTGCGTTCACTCCATGTTCCTAATATTTCACTTTTTTTTTCTCGTTGATAATGTGCAGTCAAATTCATTCAGAAAGGTAACAGCTTTGGGCTGAAGTGAGTCTGTGTTGTCCATCCAGTGTCCAAAATGAACACTTGCAAGAGCCAAAATGGCTACTTGCCCACTTGATTTCAGAAAAAAACACACACAATTTAATTTGCTGTGGAACAATACAGTTCTGATTATCGCTGACATAAGTGAATCAAATCTCAAAATAATAACTGCCTATTAAGTCATTTGCTATTGGGACAAAAAAGAAACATTCATTTTGGACCCTGAATTTGTGTTTTGTTTTAGTTTGTAGCCTGAAAGAGTTTTGAGAATGAAATTAGCAGACATATTGTTTGATTGTAGCAGTACTATTAGCAAAACCTGATCTATCTTCAGTACCACCACTTATAGGTGTTGTTTTGTGTTTTGTTTGACAGGGTAAGGGCCACAACCTGCACAAGGTGAGGTATCACACACCATCTCCTCCAGTGAGTCCTCGGTCTCCAACCGCACCAGAGGTAATGCAGGAGAGTGGAGATGAGGAAGCCGGCAGAGATCCAGAAGTCTCTGAGCAACAAGTCGCCATGCAGCAGGAAGAGAAAGTTCTGACCGAACAAATCGAGAGTCTGCAGAAAGAAAAGTAAGAGAACCAGCTTTAGCCTCTGGGATTGGTTATGTTAACTTGGATATTAATTCTCAAAGTTTATTTTTGGAATAGCATATCATCACTCTACTATGCTAATTGTACAGTACGAAATACCCAGTGGACCTGCTATATATAATGTGCAGTATACAGCCAGGGCACACTGCATTGGGTATCCAGTGCTAGACTTGACCTTTTTATGTCAGTAGTTAATGGAAGAACTCTCCTTTTGACCATAGTTTGATCATACTGCTGAGACATTTTTACTCAAAATTAGTTATTAAACAGATACAGTTGAAGTCAAAAGTTTACATACCTTGCAGAACCTGCAAGAGAGGGATCATATAAAATTTTATTTTTTATTTAGTACTGACAAGGTATTTTACATAAAAGATGTTTACATGAGTCCAAAGGAGAAAATAATAGTTGATCTTATAAAAATGACTTCATTTAAAAGTTTACATACGCTTGATTCTTAATACTGTGTTACCTGAATGTTAGTGATAGTTGTTTATGAGTCCCTTGTTTGTCCTGAACAGTTAAAATCCTTCAGGTCCCACAAATTCTTTGGTTTTTCAGCATTTTTGTGTATTTGAACACTTTCCAACAATGACTGTATGATTTTGAGATCCATCTTTTCACACTGAGGACAACTGAGAGACTCGTATGCAACTATTACAGAAAGTTCAAACACTTATTGATGCTCCAGAAGGAATAACGGTCCATTAAAAGCCATGGGTGTGAACTTTTGAACAGAAAGAGAATAATTTTGCCTAAATATCACATTTTTGTTTCATTTAATACAGCTCTTCAGAAGCAACAGAAGATAGTTATATGTTTCCCAGGAGACAAAATAAGAATAAGTTAAATACCCTGATCTTCAAATTCAAAATGTTTTCACCCCTGGCTTTTAAAGCATTGTGTTTCCTTCTGAAGCATTTGAACATTCTGTAATAGTTGCATATGAATCCCTCAGTTGTCCTCAGTGTGATTGATCTCAAAATCATGCAGTCATTGTTGAAAAGGGTTCAAATACAAAAAAATGATGAAAAAAACAAATAATTTGTGGGACCTGAAGGATTTTTCTGAAGAACAGCAGGCAGTTTAAATGTTCAGGACAAACTAGGGACTCATGAACAACTATCACTTTCTATCAAAAAACAAAACAAAACAAAAAACAGTTGTGGATCATTCAGGTAACAACACAGTATTAAGAATCCACTTTATGTAAACTTTTTAACGGGATCATTTTTATAAATTAAACTATTATTTTCTCTTGTGGACTATATGTAAACGTCTTCTATGTGAAATATCTTATTCATGTCAGTGCTAAATAAAAATATAACATGCATTTTGTATGATCCCTCTTATTTTGGTTAAAATAATTAACATTTGCAAGGTGTACCTAAAATTTTGACTTCAGCTGTATAAAATGCTGTTTTTTAAAGTATGTAGTAGCACTAAGAAGTACACAGTTATAAATACAACCTAAGCTTGGGATTTGTTTGATCTTCACCTCATAGGGAGGAGTTGACGTTTGAGATGCTTGCTCTGGAGCCACGGGCGTCCGATGATGAGACTCTAGAGTCAGAGGCCTCTATAGGTACAGCAGACAGCTCTGAAAACCTGAATGTGGACTCCGAGGGAGCCACTTCGGACTTCTCTGGTGAGTAACTACTGAACATTCCTGTTGAATGTGAAACTATTTTAAAACATTATCTTTCATACAGTTCATTTTACTTTTATGACATGGTGGATTTCCGAGAACAACAGGAAACGCTATGAGAATAGTTGTTGGTTAGATTTTGGAATTGATTAGATCATGAAAAATTATCAGTAAATGAGTTTGACAGTGACGACGACAAGTCTTGCCAAGACTTTTGGTTATATTATCCCATTACCTGTGCAGCCAAAGAATTATTGTCAGTGGAAGAGACATGTAAGACAAAGTGATTACATTCATTAAAGATTACAAAGAACATTTTACACAAACATTTTTTTGTTTGTTTTTGGGAGTTAAAGGGGTTAGTTCACCCAAAAATGAAAATTTTTACTCATTAATTGCTCACCCTCATGTCTTCCGAACCCGTAAGACCCTTTGTTCATCTTTGGAACACAAAATAAGATATTTCTGATGAAATCCGAGAGCTTTCTGACCCTGCATAAACAGCAATGCAACTGACACGTTCAAGGCCCAGAAAGGTTTTTGTTCAAAGAAAGCCAAAATAATGACTTGCTTTAACAATTTCTTTTCTTTCGTGTCAGTCTCCGCCGCGCATTTACGAGAGTACTACGACGAATGCGTAGAACATCTGAGTTCATCGTCTGTATATTTTGGTTCAAATGAGCTGGTGAATCTTCTTCTGAATCGGTTTATTGACTAGACTGTAAGAACAGATTCATTCAAATGAATTAGACTTCCAACACTGTATATAAAAGAGAGTATTTTGTTGTGTTTGATTATGTGTTTGAATGAATGTGTTTGATTAAGGCCTCGGTTTACTCGACTGTGTGAAGCTGTGTGTTGCAAACAATGACATAAAAACCATCAGTGCAGTGTTTGGTCACTGAAAAAGCTACACTCATGGAAAAGGAAAATTAAGTATTTTCAGTACTTTAAAGTGGCCATCGGATGCCCATTTTGTGTCAGTACGATTCTTTAGGGTCTTAATGAAAAGTCTATAACATACTTTGGTTAAAAATTTCTCAAAGGTAGTGTAAAACAACACCCTTTTTACTTTGTCAAAAACAGCTTTGTTCTGTCTTTTCTATGCATGCCCCTTTAAATGCTAATGAGCTCTACTCATCCCGCCCCTCTCTTCTGTGGGGTGACAGACCTTATACTCACTTCTTCTGTAGGTGAAGCTGGATCACGAATGATTTGCACGAACATAGATGCATTTAGATAGATCGGTTGCACATTCCCTTCAAAACCAAAACCATCCTCTACGTCTTCAGCAGCTCAGATGTCAGGAGTAAATGATGACTGCTATGTTCATTATTACGTCCAACAACAGAACACCTCAATAGCTTAGGAGACATTCTTGTCTACCCCTGCTCTGGCGTTGAAGCAATGGCGGACAGTTTACAGCTCACTCAGGATGGGGTCTGTGCTAAAACTGCCATGTCCAACAGTTGTGGAGGGGCCTTGGCCTGTCTCACGTCACACAGCCAGGAGTCTGATAATGGCTTGATCTGAGAAAGGGGTATGATTTATAAGGATTAAAAAAAAAACACTGGGTGGATTTTTATCATTATAGGGTGGTTGTGTATACACACTGCCAACACAAATTTCTGTTCAAACAACATGTAAAAGTAAATTTTGCATCTGATGACCCCTTTAAGTAGTTTACTTTCCAGCATTAGTGCTCAGTGTTTTTTCAGCACACCTATCATTGCTGTACTCTTTGTCTCCTACCAGAGCGAGGCCCAGCGCTGGCCGCCTTGAGGCCCAAGAAGTCTGAAGGGAAGAGCAGGCGGGTTCTCCGAAAGCAGCCTGAATCCCTCGACTCCATGGATTCCAGTTCAACCGTGTCCTCTGTGTCATCTTCCTATATGCAACCACCTTCACGAACCCATAAATTACATTTGCGACCCAAATCCTCTTCGACCCGACTGTCCAGCCCGCCTGACAGCCTGGACCAGCCCGAGCAGGATGAAGAGGAGAGACCGCAGTACACCAGCCGTGGCACCTTCAACCCCGAAAAAGGCAAACAGCGGTTGCAGGGTGCCAAGAACTCACCTCAGAGGCACCGCGACCCTCCGCTGGGCGGAAGCCCAAAGAGAGATCCAGACTTGCCGCCCCAGCAGGTTGTGGTATACGGCAGCAACGAGTTCATGGTATGAAGGTCACAAGGTTACACGTCCATCCACGAAAACAAGCTCATCCCTCCCTGCTAGCTCACTTGAGTTCACATTTGCTGCATTATAGTCCTTAAGTGCCATGTTGACAGTAAGCGCAGGAGGAGAGAGCTGGGCGGCTTTCCGACCTGCATGTGAGAAAACGGCTCTGAATGTGTGGTGAAGGAAAGCAGGGCAAAGGGAATGCTGAACCGTTCCTATAAGGAATGTTCTCCTTTGGGCTGTGATCAGTCCAAAGGCGGGAGACGAAGCCATTGATGAACTCCACGAAATCAAGCTAAACCATGGGCTGCTTTAACGTTTACAGCATTCTCTATGATGTATTTGCCCTCAAGCCTATTTAATAAATTTTATTTACATGGAATATATAAATCTATATAAATATATTATGTGATATAATGTGTACAAAGCCAGAGAACCAGCGACTGCTGGGTTGTTGAATTCATATATTATTATATCGTGTATCGGTCATGAATGAGTTGGAGAGAGAAATGAGGACGTTGGGTTTCTGTGGATGCGTGAGGCTCCTGTATGTGTGTGAGTGTGTATCTTATGAGAAAACCTCTGGATATGTTTGTGCTGCTTTTTTGTGTCGTGCTTGGAGGGAAAAGATGCCATTAAAGGGACCAAGCAAACTGGTGTTATAATGCCAGAGGATCCCACACTAAACGAAGACTCGAAAGTCTTGCGAATCACCACATAGTGTATTACGTCAACAGCCATCCATCAGTTTGAATTTGTTTGGAGTTTCATTCCTGTTCTTTTGTGCTTATCTGCCTCAGTCTTCTTGTAAGAAACCAGTGTTAAAACACAAAACCGCAGAGTTACTGGATTACTGTTTCTTATGGTATTCCAAATCTTAGGATCATTCGTGCCCTGCAAGCATGAAATTCCTTTTGCCAGAAAATGACTTAAATATGACTTAATATATTACCAAATGGTCTCTACTTCCTGTATTTATACTGTAACACGATATTTCCCTTTTTTCTAAATATTTAATTATTAAATAAAACCTGGCTGTAATCCACACAAGTGCATTTTGGAGGGCTACGCTCAAGATTCGATTCACGGCTCTTATTCAACCGCTGTATTAGCAGCGTTGCCCTCAGAGAGATTCTGACGCCTCTCCATCACTAGTTATTGATATCATGAACAAAATCACTTCTTTTACCTGTGCCACCAGCAAAATATTCCTGTGTCTAGACCATTTGTCATTTCTTTGTGCAAAGATCATGAACATCAAGATGAATTTGTTACCCTCAACTGTGATTATACCCAGTAACATGGCTTGTTAAGGGTTTCTGCATGTGATGGCTGTTTCTCTCACAGGAACAAGTCTATGGACATAAACACATGACATCAATCTCAGAATTAAGACTGTTAATTTATATTGTGTTATTTAGATCTCATGCATTGCTGACACTGGTCACACCGCCTGCAGGATTGAGCAAACAGCTGTCTGGCCTCAGATTTGTCTTATGTGGAGTTGTGTTGAACAAATTTCTTATGAAAGAAAAAATGTCAGTGGTTGTAAAATAAATTACACATTTTGAACAATGTTTGTTGAATGAAAGATTGAAAGAGTTATTGTGCAGATGTTACTGCTAACTTTGATTTGAGCACTTGGAGAAAAACTTGAATTACCGGTTTGTCCTGAAACCTGAAAGAGGTGCTCTAGTCTCTTCTCACCTTGCCAAATGGGTGCATCCGGCCTAAGGGAATTTTAATTGTGTGAGAGCTGTTTAACTTGTCTTACTGCTGGTAAAGCCACAGAGTTATATGTATTTATATATTTAACTGAATAGCTAAGAATACAAAAAAAGAATAGAAACTAGAATCTGATACTGTGGTGGTACAACATTTCTTCTGCTCCTAAAAAATATAAAAAAGGCACTATCATAAACAAAAATGGTAAAGTACCATGTTCTTTCACGAGTCTTCCAGAAAGTAGCATCTTATTTTAAAAAACGGTAGAATAACTCAACATCAGAACTCAAGTAGTATTAATTTCAAGCAGTGTAAGCAGAGCTGGAACATGAGATCAAACTAGATCACTAACCCTGGCGTGACGTGAGCAATGATTCCATCACGCATGCGCAGCGAGGTGTGCGCGCTCAGGGAGTTGCGCTGGCAGGTACACGGAGCACCAGTACACCTGTGCTGCTGACCGCAAGACAAAATGTCTGGATTCGATAACAACCCCTTTGCCGAACCAGTTGATGTCAATCCTTTTCAGGTAAATACGTACTGATTTATTATGTTTTCAGGAATATGTAAAATGTTAAAAGTTATTGGCGCTGCAAACCTGTTTGGTTGGTTTGTTTGGTTCTGAGTCACTTGGGTAATGAGGTGAGATTGACAGGCGTTCAGCCAATCACATTTCAGTATTCGTCTGACAAGCCAATCATCAGCTGATGACGATAGAGGAAGTGTTTTTTTTTTTGTTGGTGTGTGTGTGTATTTTGTTAAATTAAATCGTGTTGTAAAATGTAACAACTGAGTTTTTGCTGCGGTAGTTAACATCATAATCTCAGAATTATCGTTCCGTAAAGAACGTAAACTAATTTTCCAACATGAAAACGTATCCAGCAGCGGTCCTTTACCTCAGGCGAAGTGTACGAAACCCATGTACAAATCCAACAGGTGCATTTCATTTTATTTCGTCTGCGTTTGTAAATGATAATGGATATAAGGGATATAAGCACTTAAAATTATATAGATGGCAATACAATGGTACTTTCAGATATATCATGGTACTGAATAAATACAATATTCATGTAACGTTACCGGCAGTATTTACGTGGCACTCCAAAGTACTTTAAAGAATGCTATGGCGCATGTCCAAAAACTCTGCATAACATATAAAGTGTTACATGAATAGACAAGTCATATTTTATGTGCCCGACAGGATCCATCAGTTACTCAAGTGACCAACACGGGAGTTGATGGCATAGGAGAGTATAACCCATTTACAGCCGGTGCTCTGGTAAGCATGACAATTTCCAATCCTCATGTTCAAATCTTTAATCAGTTTCTCATGTCCTTGACTTTTAATCTTTAAAACTTACTTATAATAGATTTTCTATTAGCCAACCTTGCCAAGTAAATTAATGCGAAATAATTGCTCAATCCTAAGACTCAAATAGGAGTTCTGTTAAAAAGTTGATGAACTTAAGTTTTGTTTGTTTGTTTTGAAAAGTTCATCTCACTTTTTTTTGTTTTAGTATTGTATTTCTTTTCTACTGTAACACCTAACAATTGTTCTATATGTAATCACAATCAAAGAGTTTGAAAATAATATTTTCCTCCCACTCTCGTTTAAGGACGGGCGCACCGTTCCCATATCAGCCACCTCTCAACCAGCAGTCCTCCAGACTACAGTGGAGCCCAGTCCACAAGTTAGTACAGTGTTTATGCTGAACTATACTTAACACATGATATTTGTATGCTAATGCATACTGTATTTATCATGAAATAAGGTAAGCTACTGTACTGTATCTGGTTCCTCCATCAGGCCAGTGTCGCTGCAGGACAGGCTGAACTCCTCCGTCAGCAAGCGGAGCTGGAAAAGAAGGCTGCGGAGTTGGAGCGTAAAGAGCAGGAGCTTCGAGATCGAAATACAGCATTAGGTAAACCACACTATAATACTGATCTTATTCTGTAAGACTTTCGTCTGTGGTCACTTGTACTCTTAACATAAAAGAAACTGTTTGCTTGCAGGTAAAGAAAACAACTGGCCACCTTTGCCCAAGTTTTGCCCCATAAAACCATGCTTCTATCAGGATTTTAATGAAGAAATTCCTGTGGAGTATCAGAAGGTTTGCAAGATGATGTACTACCTCTGGATGTGTAAGTGAATGCAGAGTTTATAGAATAAAGACTGCTCAAAATGGAACAGCTGGCTATAATTATACAGAAGTAGGCTTTTTTTTTCTATTAAAAGATAAAAATGAAACTGAAAAAAAGAGTTACTTAAAAATAAACTTAAATGAACATTAACTGAAAAATGTACATACTTAAAGTACTAAAATAACTAAAATGAAGTAAAACTAATGAACAAACTATATAGTCATTAAAAAAAAAGAATAAAAATGCTAAAGAAGCACAGCATATTTACTAAGACTAAAGTAAAATGAAAGTGTAAACAAAATCTAAATATTAAATGAATTAAAATATCTACAAAAAATAAAATATTTGATTGGTTGAAACTAAAATAACACTCTTTTGTATTTCTAAATCTGATTTTGTGTAAAAATATATAAAAAATG
Source organism: Labeo calbasu (assembly GCA_019740295.1). Classification (NCBI taxonomy): domain Eukaryota; kingdom Metazoa; phylum Chordata; class Actinopteri; order Cypriniformes; family Cyprinidae; genus Labeo; species Labeo calbasu. The sequence continues at coordinate 17,290 of JAHKKF010503592.1, forward strand.
TATGGTGTTAAAAGAGAAGTTCTCTTCCAAAAAAAAAAAATTCTGATAATTTACTCACCCCCTTGTCATCCAAGATGTTCATGTCTTTCTTTCTTCGGTCACAAAGAAATTAAGATTTTTGAGGAAAACATTCCAGGATGTTTCTCCATATAATGGACTTCAGTGGTGGCCAATGGGTTGAAAGTCCAAATTGCAGTTTTAGTGCAGTTTCAAAGGGTTCTACACAATCCCAGGCATTTTTGATAGAAAAGTGGAGATATAACAGGAAGCGATTGGGGGAGCGATTTGGAGAGAGAGAGAGAGAGAGAGAGAGGATGATGGGATCGGGAAAGATTTACAAGGCAGGATTCGAACTCTGGACACCCGAAGCACAGCTTCGCCATAAGTCAGCGTGCTGGCCATGAGGCTATCGGCACCGACAAAAAAATAAAAATGTATATACTTTTTAAGCACAAATGCTCGTCTTGCGCTAGCATGACCTCTCACATTATGTAATTACCAAATTACCGACCCAGTGTTTACAAAGTGAACATGCAAAGAAAGTCAAATGCCCTTTACAAAAAAAAGGTAAAAAAACGTCAGACAGTTTTGAAGTTGGAGGAGAAAATGAGATGGAGTTATGCGTGAAGTTGTAGTGTAAGATGAGCATTTAAGTAGCAGTAAAGTGCAGAATTTTTTTTTTTTTTCTTCTTTTTTTCTTTTTCTTTCCCTCTAAGAAAAAAAATGACAGATTGGTTCACTAGATAAGACTCTTATTCCTCGGCCGGAATCATGTAGAGCCCTGAAGCTGCACTGAAACTTCAGTTTGGACCTTTAACCCATTTAACACCACTGAAGTCAACTGTATGGAGAAAAATCCATATATGTTTTCCTTAAAAAAGCGTTTTCCTTAAAAAAAATAAATTCTTTGTGACTGAAGAGAGAGAGAAGATGAACATCTTGGATGACATGGGCTTGAGTAAATTATCAAGAAGTTTTTATTCTGGAAGTGAACTTCTCCTTTAAATTGCAGTTAATGTTGCTTGCTTCATTTGTCACACTGGAAATGGAAGGGTAATTCAAATAAATTGCATTTTGGGATTTATGCAGTGTTTTCTGTTGTATACTGCTGATTTTGGCTACTCTACATATCACACACTGCAAATTATTTAGAGTAGTATGGTGTATGCTTTAGCAAAAATTTTAGGAAATGTTCATGCTCTTTGTAAGCCTAGATAACAGGCCACATCTTCTTTTTCAACAGATCACAGTTTGACGCTGTTTCTGAACCTGCTGGCCTGTCTGGTGTATTTTAGTGTGTCTACTGCAAATGGAGTGGACTTTGGACTCTCAATCCTCTGGTTTATTTTGTTCACTCCTGTCGCATTCCTCTGCTGGTACCGACCCGTATACAAGGCTTTTAAGTGAGTTCAGTGTTGATATTTTGCATTGTGACATTATTTTCAAGACATTTTCATGCCAGCCTCACAGATTCATTATAGTAATGCCAAAACAACAGTCACCACAGGTAAATAGCGTAAAATTTTAACTAATACTGTAGATATCTTCATACTTCTCCAGTCAATTAATTACAGTACATTTTTGTCTTACAATTTTTCCAAAATGTTGTTTAAAGATGCAAACGAGGTATTATCTAATTAAAAATGCACTTTGCATATGTATCTGAACATTGGATAAAGCTAAAGTCTTTTTCTTTTTGTTGACATTTGTTGATATTATAGTTAAAGGTTTTTACAGAATGGATATAGAATGGAATTTGCTTCTCTGTCTTTTTTTATCATTGTTATCCCATCAATCAAAATATACAAAAATACCTTTAACATCCATGTTTTTAGGATTATATGTTATATAAATCAGGTGAACAAAGCCCTCTTTAAAAACCTTATCGATATACAGGTATTTAGGAATAAAAGTGTTACTAAAGTAGAGATTTCTGGTTCTGTGCAGGAGAAAAAACAGCCTTAAAAGATATGCATTGCAATTAAAATCTACAGATGCACGTAGATATGTACCAGGGGTTATTCCTCCGAGGAGGCAAGGGTGGCAGTTTTACTAAAGTAACATTGTCCAACAGCGATACTAGTAGGTAAAATTACAGTGGGAGTCCGCATCTCTCCTCCCCTGGGCCCAATAAGTTTTAACAGACCGCCTAAAGCGTGCGGAACGTATGAGGGAAGTCACGTGAGAGGAGGCAATGCCTCCATCGCAGTATGATTGGATGTGACTGGTTATGATCAAGTGTGATTGGAAAATGTAATGGCCTTAAAGGATAAGTCCACTTCCAGAACAAAAATTGACAGATAATGTACTCACCCCCTTGTCATCCAAGATGTTCATGTCTTTATTTCTTCAGTTGTAAAGAAATTGTTTTTTGAGGAAAACATTTCAGAATTTTTCTCCATATAATGGACTGATATGGTGCCCCAAATTTGAACTTCCAAAATGCTGTTTAAATACGGCTTCAAACGATCCCAGATGCGGTTGTAAACGATCCCAGCCGAGGAAGAAGGGTGTTATCTAGCGAAACAGTTAGTTATTTTAATAAAAATAATACAATTTATATACTTCTTAATCTCAAACGCTCATCTTGTCTTGCTCTCCCTGAATTCTGTTATTTTCCGGTTTATGACAGTTAGGGTATGTCGAAAAACTCCCATTATGTTCTCTCTCAACTTCAAAATCGCTGTTTTACCTTTTTTGTTAAGGGTGTTTGATCATACCCTAACTGTCTTGAACTATAATACACAGAGTTCATGCAAAGCAAGACAAGACGAGCATTTGAGATTAAAAAGTATTTAAATTGTATTATTTTTATTGAAATAACCAATCGTTTCGCTAGATAAGACCCTTGTTCCTTGGCTGGGATTGTTTACAACCGCATTTGGGATCATTTGAAGCCGCATTTAAACTGCATTTTGGAAGTTCAAACTTGGCACCATTGAAGTCCACTATATAGAGAAAAATGCTGAAATGTTTTCCTCAAAAAACATTATTTCTTTACGACTGAAGAAAGAAAGACATGAACATCTTGGATGACAAGGGGGTGAGGACATTATAAACATTGTAAATCTTTGTTCTGGAAGTGGACTTCTTCTTTAATGGGAAGACTAATTTTAAGTAAGTAAGTAAAAAAAACTCACATAGATTGTAATCACTTTGTTTTTGTGAAAATAAGACTTAAAATGACATAAAAACATAATCTGTGGGAGTTTTTACTGAGTAATCAGCTTGGTGAAATTTTAAGTAAATCTCCATGTCTTTGGCCAGTATTTCCTGAGCTTTGATGACTGATCATCCCAAAAATTCAAAAATAGTTAAATATTAACTATTAAAAAGAATAGCTGAACACAAATTGTATTGTTCTACTTGTTCAACTCATCAACTTGATGAGATTCATACATGGCTTTAATAAATAGAATATTGATTACATAGTTAATGTAAAAAATGTTTTTAAAGAATTATTTTTCTGAGAGTGCAAGTAATGTTTATTTACCCAAGAAAATGTGACATGAATAGGGGTGTGCGATATTGACAAAAAATAATATCTCTATATTTTCTGGGATTTTATCGATAACGATAATTAGACAATATTTTGCTGAGTATGTATGGGCATTTTACTTTTAAAAAGCCTTTTTTTAATATATATAAAAAAGTGTTCATTTTCTTTTGAGTCAAATTCTTTTGGGCTGTTACCAAGCAAATGAAATCAGTATCAACAAAATTTGTCTTTGCAATACAAAGGAAGTACAGAAGCTACATCTAAAGTGGCATTTAGATGTATTTACACACTGTTTAATGCATAAATAATGTTTTGATATTTGAAACAAACAACGTTAAATACTGATGTTTGAAAGTATTTAAATAATAAAAAGATACTTTAAATGTGGAATTAAAACCGCTAGTTGGAGGTCACAGTTAGCAAGTCACAGTTAATAGGTGAATCATTGCGATTGAACCGAATCATTTAAACGGTTGAATCATTCAGGAACAAAACACCGTCATGTTGCTCAGAGACGCAAAACAGTGCTGTGGCTGTGTTTGTAATCATTTTTGTTGACGAAATAGAACAAAAAGGTGTCTAAAACATAAGTCTCTTAATTCAAAAATCAATATCACATTTGTAATCGTGGTAATTTCCGGAGAAGAAAACGGCACACTTCGTGTGATATTGATTAACTGTATGAAGCGGAATAAATCTATAAATTTTTTTTTTGTTGTCATGTCTTGAATTTGTGATCATTCTAAATGTATTTTAATAGACTGAATCATGCAGTGAAAGAACGCACTGTTAATGCGTACGCACACTAGTTTAAAATTCATGTAATGTGTGCACTGCACTCTGTAGGTGTTTTGAATGGGTTTTTGCTAAATACTCGATAATGTCATATTGAACATCGTTAAAACAACAATTAGGATATTGTCGCAGACGTTATATATCTTACACCCCTAGACATGAAGGTACATTTGATTTAAAAAGAAAAATTACGAACACCACCACACACCACTGATAAATATACGAGTAATATTTGGGATGCTTTCTTTCCACTAGTCTGAAAGTTGGCATGTTAGGGAATAAAAACAATGGTTTTGCATGTGTTGTCTTATTATAGCTTAAATGTCATGAAAAACAATAAATAAGGTTACAGTGTAATCTTTGTGGTCCTGAAAAGCAATTCTGAGTATCGTCATCTCATCTGTAACTTTTGTTTGCATTGCAGATCTGACAGCTCCTTCAGCTTTTTCTTTTTCTTCTTCATTTTCTCATTCCAAGTAATAGTGTACATCATTCAGAGTGTTGGGATCCCTGGCTGGGGAAACAGGTGAGTTACTCCATCATTGGCACTCTTTTTAGTGCATTATTTGAGTCTTTGTGTGTACTTCCTCTCTGCATGTTTCTTTGACAGATCTCCACTTCATAATCTGCCGGTGTTCATTTTCCGGGGTCTCTCTGTGAGTGTGGGCTCTGTTCTTTATTTTCCAAAAACTTCCTCATGGTCATATGTTGTTGTTTTTTTTTCCCAGTGAAACATCCTGTACTCTTCTCAGCAATGTGCCTTTTTTAATTTACAGTGTAATTCTGGTAATAATTTTACAAATCTCTAACCCATTATTAAACTTTGGCAGTCCCATCCAGCACAGTATGTGCTAAGAACATAAACAACAACTCAAATTGTCTGCTTGTTGAGGAAAGGTGTGGGATCACTTCCTAAACAACTTAACTTTTCTTGTTTTTTTTATATTTACGTTTTGTTGTGTTTGTAAGATGGTTTGAAAGTGCCTGCTGAAAGCAATAATGTGATATAATTATTGTTTCGCAGTGGCTGGATCACGGCCATCTCTGTGCTCAAGACTAACATAGCCGTGTCAGTCTTCATGATGGTGGTGGCTGGATTCTTCACTGTCAATGCTGTGCTGTCCATTATTTTACTGAAAATGGTAAGTTTGGCGAAGTTGTAAGTGTGCATATGTGAACACGTGGTTGTAGGCCTACTTGCACTTGCATACATCTTTGTAATACATAATGTCCTTTTGTTCAAAACTCCAGTTTGGGACTTATACACTGACTTCCTCTGTGTTTTCAGGTTCACTCCATGTACAGGCACACAGGTGCGAGCTTCCAGAAGGCGCAGGAAGAGTTTTCTCAGGGGGTCGTCACTAACCGAACCTTCCAGTCTGCTGCCGCCACAGCTGCATCTTCTGCCGTGCAGGGAGCCTTTCATTAACAGCCACAGATACTGTTAAAGACTGTCATAACGTTCTGCACATAAACTTCAATCAAACAACCCTAACCTCTTATGGAAGGATAATCTGTATATGAGGCTTCTCAAAGCTCATGTCCCCCCTTCTCCCCTCACCCCATTTGGTTACTGAAAATATTTTGAGGTGAAAGTTACCTGGCTGTTGATCGGTGAGGCACTTTAAATGATGGCATGGGTTCTGTCCAAATACAGGCTGTCTTTTCTTTCTGTATTCCTCATGTAATTAAGGCAATATTTAGAGATGGTTTATAAAAAAGTTATGTTAAGTTAAAGTGTTTCAGAGGCACTGTTTTTAATGTTACAAGATTGTTACAATAACGTCAATCCATGTTTTCAAATTCCAGTCAATTCAAATTATACTCTCTAGTTTTGTCCCTGCTATATGGATTTACCTTTTGAGAAATGTGTTGTTACATGTTAAATTGTTCTACGCTTTGATTTAGTCTTTATACTTTATACTAAATTTGTTGTATGTCAGCTGATTTGAACAAACATGTATCTGTATACTGTCTTTAGAGTGAACCGTGGTACTGTTGTGAAAAAATGTGCTGTTATCTGTTTGTTAAAGTCTTGTTACGTTCTCAAACTGAAGTGATGATTTTGCAGTGTTCTCACTTACGAACAAAATATGTATATATTTATAAATTAAGCAGATCTTATTTTACTGTGGTTGATTTGGGTGGGCTGCTCAAATATTTTATGAGTTATTGTTAAATAAACATTTTCTGATTAACGTTGTTTGTTGCTGTTAGTCTAAAAAATATATTATTTGAAAAAGTAAAATTCCAATAAATAAAAACACGTCCAATAAGATTCTAAAAATCAAATGTCCTACAGGACACTGAAATTCCAGTAGGATTTTTTGATAAGGGCGTCTTTACTTGTTTTGATAAATGTGATGCAATTTAACATTACTATTACTACTACTACAGCTAAAAAGGATTGGCTAGGTGTAGGGTAACTTGTAGTACCTTCAGAATCTACTGTATACTGTCAGATTTAGGTCAAAACAATGGAAAGCAGAGCATCCAGCATCAGGTATGATGTCAGCAAAATTTGATCACACAATTTTAAATTACAGGTAGTATAAATAGACAGATGTAGTTACTGAGAGCTGTCTGCTGAAGAAAATAATGCTTAAATCTTAAGAAAACGCTGAGGTAATGTTATGCAAATACATTTTGGTATTAGTTTTATTTTGTATAGTTTATAGTTATATATTTTTCAATACATTGAATTAAATATTAGTTAAGTATATTGCTGAATTTTTATTTTACATGCTTTTGATCTCATAAGAATAAGCATCAGTTATTATTCAAGTGTCTTAGAATGACCATTAGAATTCTTAGGATTTTGTTTCTACAAAGAAACACAATTTCTGTGGCTTATCCAAATCTATATATCTATCTAATATTCATACTACAGTATGTAGTTTCGTTTCTTATGATCTTTTTTTTATTATTGCAAGCGTAAACCAGACTAACTACAACAATTCAATACAACGTTGGCTGACAGTATAAAAAATAACAGGAAGACAATAAAGAAAATTAGGTAGTTGAAGTCACAAAGAAAATTATGTAATTTGGGTAATGTTGGAGAAAATTTACATTTATGAATAGAATATTTTACCAATAAAATAAATACATTTCCTATATATTCTATGTCACGTTTACAATGAGAAAAATAACAGAATATATCACACATGGTGAAATCAATGTTTAAATTGGATTTTGAAGCAAGGATTTTGAAGTTAACAAGTCAATCCAAAATTCTTTAACAAGGGGGCATTTGAAAAAAAGATGATCAATTGACTTAGTATTGAAATTACAAAAATTACAGTTCAGCTGAGCATTACCATATTTTAATGTAATCTCATTAGTGGGGTATATATAATGCAAAATTTTAAATGTAATTCTTTAACTTTGTTGGGTACACAAAATGTATAAGGTAAGAGCCATGCTTTTTTTCCAGTTAATCTTATTAAAGAATTCCAAAACGATTTTCCCCTTGGCGTAATTCTTTTTTTTTTTTTTTTTTTTTTTTGACTGAAACATATTCATTATACTTTTGTTACCACATTTTGGGTCGTGAATACTTTTGCCATTAACGTTTCCTATGATCTTTTTTTTTTTTTTTTTTTTTTTTTTATTCAAACAGATGAAAATATACAATCACCTTCAGGAGAACATTAACAATGTAAAGAAGATAGAAATAATAAG
>JAHKKF010503595.1:0-10919 GCA_019740295.1 Labeo calbasu
TCTCACAGTGCTGTTTAGTGATCGCGAGTAAACTCTGCTCTAGTAAACTTGCGCTCCGGTGTTGTTTAAACTGTGATCCGAGCGGATAAATGGTCCGTGTGACGCGCTTCAAACGACTAGCATATTTAATCCATAACGCGATTTTGTCTTTCCATTTTTTAAGACCTCTTGAAATTATAATTAAGACTTTTCTTATACTTATTAAGGTATTTAATACTTTTTATTGCTTTTTTATGGCTTTAAAATTGCTTTGTTATTTAAAAAAACACTTGTTTATTTAAAAAAAAAAAAAAAAAAAAAGTACATAAATTCTGGACCTTTGACTGGATGGGGTGGGTCGTTCAAACCACCTGAACCCCCCCTGGCTACAGGCCTAATATACAGTACTGTGCAAAAGTCTTAGGCCACTAGTATTTTCACCAGCTAAAAATGGTTTAAAGTAAGTTATTTCTATCATTTGCTGTAGTGTGCCAGTAGGAATATCAGTTTACATTTCTAAACATTAATTTTGCCATTAATTATAATAATCCAGTGAGACTTTTGTATGGAGCACAGGCTGTTGTCGGACTCCTTGTGCAAACTGAGATCTGATCTCTCCATCATTCAATCCAGTCTGTCTTAAGAAACAGACAGACTAAATCCAGAAGAACTGTGGCAACCATTTTTTAGCTGGTGAAAATACTAGTGACCTAAGACTTTTGCACAGTACTGTATATATATTAGGGTCAGAAATTAACAGGTGCATTTTTTACATTTATGACGACAATTTTTATAATCACATTATTTAAGAAACAACAACAACACAGAAGCTCATAAGGCTGCAATATTATTTTAAAAATCATTAAAATCATCATATTGTAATGTGGTAATTGTTCATTTTGGTGCCACAAACCCTCGTTAATTTCCGACCCTGATATAGCTACATACATACATACATATATACATATATATATATATATATATATATACACACATATATAATGAAATAGTGAGTAGAAACAGAAATTCTTACCCCAAGTTACAAAATTCACCAAAATATCAGAAAAATAAACCAATGTGAAGATGAACGGAGAGCAATGCATGTTTTCTTTACCCTGTAACAAATAAACAAATAAGTATCAATAAAACGTGACAGATCTTATTTTGACTTTTCCAATATATCTATGAACGTTTATATATATACACACACAGCTGAAGTCAAAAGTTTACATACACCTTGCAGAATCTGCAAAATGTTAATTATTTTAGCAAAATAAGAGGGATCATACAAAAAGCATGTTATTTTTATTTAGTTCTGACCTGAATAAGGAATTTTACATAAAAGATGTTTACATATAGTCCACAAGAGAAATAATAGTTGAATTTATAAAAATGACCCAGTTCAAAAGTTTTTATACACTTGATTCTTGATACTGTGCTGTTACCTGAATGATCCACAGATGTTTTTGTTTGTTTGTTTGTTTAGTGATATTTGTTCATAAGTCCCTTGTTTGTCCTAAACAGTTAAACTGCCTGCTTTTCTTGAAAAAGAATCCTTCATCTCCCACAAATTCTGTGGTTTTTCAGCATTTGTGTATTTGAAGTTTTTCCAACAATGACTGTATCATTTTGAGATCCATTTTTTCACACCGAGGACAACTGAGAGACTCATATGCAACTATTACAGAAGGTTCAAAAACTCACTGATGCTCCAGAAGGAAAAACAATGCATTAAGAGCCGGGGGTGTAAACTTTTGAACAGAATGAAGATGTGTACATTTTTCTTATTTTGCCTAATTATCTTTTTTTTTTCATTTAGTACCTTCGTTCAGAAAATACAGAAAATGGATCCCAAAATCATATAGTCATTGTTAGAAAGGGTTTAAATACACAATAGTGCTGAAAAACCAAAGAATTTGTGGGACCTGAAAGATTTTTCTGAAGAACAGCAGGCAGTTGAACTGTTGAGGACAAACTCATGAACAACTATCACCAAACAAAAAAACACAGCTGTCATTAAGAATCAAGTGTATGCAAACTTTTGAACAAGGGTCATTTTTTATAAATTCCAACTATTATTTTTTCTTGTGGACTATATGTAAATGTCTTTAAATGTGAAATATCTTATTCAGGTCAGTACTAAATAAAAAATAACATGCACTTTGTATGACCCCTCTTATTTTGGTAAAATAATTAACATTTTGCAGATTCTGCAAGGTTTATGTAAACTTTTGACCCATTGAACAGAGTAGGGTGAATATTTTAATCTGAATTCAAACTTAAGAATTTCTGTCTACAAGGAGTCTGTGAACTATTAAACTTTATCGTCTACTGATAATTGTGAGGCAACTTTTACTTTAGTGCTACGAACTTAATATGGAAAGTACATCTACTACAAAAGAAACCACAGAAATATCAACTTGCTTAACAAAAACTACAAAGAAAAGTCAAGCAAACACACTTGGCACAAAAACAAGCATGTGACGTGCTATTCAAATACAATAAAAGTGATTGAAAATCTACCTGCAGACGGTGACGGTTGTTGTTTCTGGTTTCACACGCACATGAAAGAAAGCTTCAGTTGCGCGTCTCTCGCTCTCTCGCTCTCTCTCTCTCTCTCTCTCTCTCTGTCTGTCTCTCTGCCTCTCTCTCCCTGTCTGTGCACTGCCTGCTTTTTTTGTCAGCCTTTTCATGAGAGAGTCTATCAGTCATCCGATCTGTTTTCCGATTTTATCTTACTTATTATCTCCAATCTTTTCACACTTGGGCATTCAGATCAGCAAATTCTCTGACACGTTTCAGATGTTTACTAACCGATATCATCACACTTCTGCCACTTTGAAAGACTAAACAACTCCACGTGTGATAAGTTCAACATGTTTAGCAGATTCGCTTATTTTTAATTTCATTATGAACATCTGTCAAGTGTGTAATTGATCATTTAGTTATATTTAACTTTATCCACAACGTACTAGTTAGTGTACAGCGCACAATGTAACGTAGCAAGTGGCAGATTTTAAATTTATTTTTATTAATACATTTTATTTTATTTTAATAATTTATTTGATTAATTACAAAATGTAACTATATTGTCTTTGTAAAACGTTAGATGTTTAGGCATGTTCAACTTTATCCACATATAGAGTAAAACAATAAGCTAATTAGCATATTACGGCAAATCTCAACTGCTTTATTGTTTATATCATTGCAAAATGCAAATATATTATCTTTCAATTCATTATAGATAGTTAATATAAGTATATCCACTTTTACACACATACATACAGTATATTTACACAGGGCGATTCAGCTAGCATATAAAAACTAGCATATTTCATTGTTTACGTCGTCGCACAAATGTGCGAATAAGACATGAGGCCTATATAGATATTATGAACATTGTTTCACCTTTAAAACAACGTTGAAAAGCACTAATACATTTCACATGGCGTAATGCTAAAACACCTGAGTTCAGATTAGTCATGCAGCGAGAGAGCTTTTAAAATAGTTGTTGTGAGTCTATAGTTCAGTTTTAGACAAGTGTATGGTTTATATTATCATCATTGATGTGATAGTTAAAGTTGAGGTTAAATGTGAAACTACACACTTGTTAACCCCACGCCTACGTTGATGAGAATCAGACTGAGGCCTATATTTATTCATGCGGCTTTGGAGGAGCTTTAGTGATGGCTAGTTTTGCTTGTACGGTTTTGTGCCTTATAACCCGACATTCTTGCACAAGGTCAGGCAGAACGAGGCTTTATTAAAAGCTGTTTTTTTTTCTTTATGCTGAGTCAAGTGCCTTTTCCGATTAACTGCAGTTTTGCAATAATGATGATATCAGATCAGTTTTTCTGAGGCCTTGAGGTGTGCAATCTGATTGACTGTCCTAAATCTATGGATGACAACACCTAATGCTGCCTTATGATAAGTGCTACCCAGGCGTCCTACTTTCAAGCGTGCCCTACAAAGTAACAGATGTCTTCGCAAATGAGTCTAGCAAAGTGAGTAAACACATGGCAATCGGATGGTGCCAGTGTTTAGTAAGTGCCGTGCCAGCGTGCCAACACTTTAGTGAGCTTAATATCACTCGCTATGATGCTTAGACATTTGGTGCCAAGCCATGTGTTTGTGTTTGTGGTTTTTTATCTAAAAATCAGCTACCTAGGCATGAGAATAACAGCAAAACTTGGTTTGATTCAGATGGTTTACAATGGATTTGCAGTGTTTATGCAGTTTGTTGTTAGATTGTCTATATGTAATTGAATATATTTAATCACACAACAGATACATGAATTGCAATATTCCAACACATTATCAACAACGCAGATTTTCATTTGTCAAACATATTTTAAAGGGATAGTTAATGCAAAAATTATAATTTTGTCATTATTAATAAACCTCATGTCATTACAAACCTGGAAAATAAAAGACAATATTTAGATAAGTTTGTTACTTCATCAGAACAGATTTGACAAAATTTTGCATTTAGCATCACTTTCTCACCAACGGATCCTCTGCAGTGAATGGGTGCCGTCAGAATGAGAGTCCAACTGATAAAAACATCACAATAATCCACAAGTAATCGGTACGACTCCAGTCCATCAATGTCTTGTAAACCAAAAGCTGCATGTTTATATGAAACAAATCCATCATTAAGACGTTTTTAACTGCCTCTATCTGTAACATTGCTTTCTCCATTAAAGAAGTCATCTTGCCTGAATCAGGAGAGAAATATGCACAGGTCAAGCCATGTTTACAAGGGAATACAGTCTAGAACAGCGTGAGAGAACAACAGAGAAATGGACTTTTTCAGTGGAGAAAGTGTCATTTTGGATTTTGGCCTGAGGTGACGGTTTGAAGTTAAAAAATGTCTTAATGATGGATTTGTTTCTTAAAAACATGCAGCTTTTTACTTTAGAAGACATTAATAATATACTGGAGTGGTGTGGGTTACTTGTGGATTATTGTGATGTTTTTAGCAGATGTTTGGACTCTCATTCTGACGGCACCTATCCACTGCAGAGGATTCATTGGTGAGTGATGTAATGCTACATTTCTCCAAATCTGTTCTGACGAAGAAACAAACTCATCTATATCTTGGATGGCCTGAGGGTGAGCACATTTTTTTATTTTTTGGTTTATTCCTTTAAGAACATAATTGCATAATACAGTATATTCTGCTCAAAATGTATTCTTGTATGTGGGTAATTGTGGGTTAAAATTACCCAATCTGTTATCGTCAACACTTGCTATCTCTTCAACTGAAGATGGTTGATTCTTCTGATATGTTTATGAACATCTCTGGGTTATCTGATGAGGTTCTGGGAGTGTTGCGCTACAGGAACTTGGGGAAGATAAGGACAGGAAGTATAAAAAACATGCTGAAATGAATAAAAACAAGCTGATAGAGTAAAAACACCCTTCATTTTATTTTACTTTTTGCATACACAGCAGGGCCCAAGATCACAATAAGAAACTTACCTTTGCAGCCAGTAATTACCTTTTAATTTAAATGCAAAGAAGAGCAAAATATACAGTTGAAGTCAAATGTTTACATGCACCTTTCAGAATCTGCAAAATGTGAATTATTTTACCAAAATAAGAGGGATTGTACAAAATGAATGTTATTTTTTATTTAGTACTGACCTGAATAACATATTTCATATAAAAGACGTTTACATATAGTCCAAAGAGAAAATAATAGTTGAATTTATAAAAATGACCCCATTCAAAAGACACAACTGTTTGTTTTTTTTGTTTAGTGATAGTTCTTCAGAAAAATCCTTCATGTCTCACAAATTCTTTGTGTTTTTAGCATTTTTTGTGTTTGAACCCTTACCAACAATGACTGTATGATTTTGAGATCTTCATATGCAACTATTACACAGGTTCAAACGCTCACTGATGCTTGAGAAGGAAACACAATGCATTAAGAGCCGGGGGTGAAAACTTTTGGAATTTGAAGATCAGGGTAAATTTAACTTGTTTTGTCTTCTGGGAAACCTGTAAGTATCTTCTGTAACTTCTGAAGGGCAGTACTAAATGAAAAAAAAAAAGATATTTAGGCAAAATAAGAAAAATGTACACATCTTCATTGTGTTCAAAAATTTCCACCCCCGGCTCTTAATGCAGCGTATTTCCTTCTGCAGCATCAGTGAGTGTTTGAACCTTCTGTAAGCATCTTTAAAAAGCACATTCATATTCTTCAATGTCATATGAAGGGATGATGCTGGAGAATTTGACCTTAAACGAGCGTGTAATTTCATAGTGTCTCAGCAGGAGGCAGCAATGAGCTGAAAAATAGTCTTCGTATAAAATTATTGAACGTCATCAGTGTGAATAAATTGCAGCATGAAGGTAAGGCACCAAATCATTACGTTTATTTATTAAATGTAAACATTTTTTGTGTTTTAAATTTATCCAGTGAGTCCTATTAAGATTAAACTGGAATTTTTGCTTTTGGAAGTGCGGAGCACGACACATTTTAAAATATATGTAGAATGTACATTTTTAACTTGTCATTTCATTGTTTTATTATTTTATTTTATTTTATTTTATTTTATTTTATTTTATTTTATTTACATGTCACCCACCCGAACTACATGAGATGCAACACAGCCACGTCACTCAAATTGAAAGTAATTTTAATAAATTCGCTATAATGCGCGTGTTTATGTACATTAACAATAATAACATTTGTCTGCATTAGTAGTGGACGTCTATACACAGTTGTTCTATTTTATTAGACTTTGTAAACTGGTTTTATCCGGTAAACGTTTCGAAAGCGGAATGTTTCTTCGCCGTATTTTCTCCACCACCGGTACATATTAGTACGAGCGCAACCAGGAAGCAGTGTGCAAACACTGAAAACATTAAGCTCACAAACTATTTATCAATTTTATTCTACTAAATTAACGCTGGAGGAGGCGATCGCATTGTTTGAACTGTATCTCGTGGTCATGATTATATCTTTCTCATGGGCTGTTTATTTTATGTTCGTGTCTAAGACTGGTGTGGGCAAGAATTATGGAATAGACTGGTGAAGGTGTGCTGGAGAAATTACAGTTGAGTAAACAGCCAAATATGCATCGATAAATACTTTCAACATGTCTTTTTTTATTCGCTCCCTCTCTGCAGATGGGTTTTTGACTCTTTGAGATGGTGAATCTGCCTCTGTAAGGTTACTAAAGGCGTGAAAATGGACTTCTCCAAGTTCCTGGCAGATGATTTTGATGTGAAGGACTGGGTGAATGGAGCTTTTAAAGTGGCTCAGAAAGATGCGCCCGGTAAAACGGACGCTCACGCCTCTACTCTGGTCATGAAGCTGCAGCTGTTCATTCAAGAGGTTAATAACTCCATAGAAGGTGAGTTTAGCACTCTTTCAATTGTCTGAATGTCATTACATTCTTAAAAATTCTATAATGCGTGAATGATTCTCTTTTTTGCTCACCAAGGCTGCATTTATTTGTTTAAAAATGCAATAAAAACAGTAATATTGAGACATATTTTTTACAATTTAAAATAACTGTGTTCTAATTGAATATGTTGTAAAGTGTAATTTATTCCTGTGATTCAAAGCTGAATTTTTAGCATCATTACTCCAGTCTTCAGTATCACATGATCCTTCATCATCCATTCTAATATTCATCTTAATGATAATGTCTGTGTGTTTGCAGAGAGCAGCAATCAGGCCCTGCAGAATATGCCGCGTGTACTGAGGGATATTGAAGCTTTGAAACAGGAGGCGTCGTTCCTGAAGGATCAGATGATTTTGGTTAAAGAGGACATCAAGAAATTCGAACAGGACACTGTGCAGTCTATGCAGGTATCAATTAATACACACATTCAAATCCATTTTTCCCCTCTGCTTACCATTCTTATTTGATCCAAGGTACAGCAAAAAACCAGAAAAATTGCAAAAAAGTTTTACTATTAAAATAACTGCTTTCTATTTGAATATATTTTAAAATGTAATTTATTTCTGTGATGCAACGCTGAATTTTCAACATCATCACTCCAGTCTTCAGTGTCAACATGATCCTTCAGAAATCATTCTAATATGCTGATTTGTTGGTCAAGAAACATTTTTTATTTATTATCATTGTTAGCAATATTTAAAACAGTTGAGGGCATTTTTTTCTGATCTAAAGATCAGCATTTATTTGAAATAAAAAGCTTTTGTTACATTATGTACTATACCACATACATTATGTATATTTTTTTAAAGCATCCTTTATTTAGAAAAATCCAGCTCAGAAAAATCAAATAATAATAATATATGTTTTTGAGCAGCAAATCAGAATATTAAAATGATTTCTGAAGGATCATGTGACTGGAGTAATGCTACTAAAAATTCAGCTTTGAAATCACAGGAACAAATTTCATGTTGAAATATGTTCAAATAGAAAACAGTTATTTTAAACAGTACAAATCTTTCAGAATTTTACTGTTTTTGCTGTACTAAATGCAGGCTTGGTAAGCAGACTTCTTTAAAAACATTAAAAATCTTACTGTTCAGAAACGTTTGACTGGTAGTGTGCGGTGTAGTCTGAGTGTTTATGTGTGGCAGGTGTTGGTGGAGATTGATCAGGTGAAGTCCCGAATGCAGTTAGCAGCAGAAGCACTACAGGAAGCTGATAAATGGAGCACTCTCAGTGCTGACATCGAGGAGACTTTTAAAACACAGGTGATGTATTACACATCTGTCTTCATGCACTTAGCATGAGCGTGGATGTGGATCTGAAATGTTAATGCGTGTTTGTCTACAGGATGTGGCTGTGATCAGTAGCAAACTGACCGCCATGCAGGGTAGTTTGGCGATGTTGGTGGACACACCGGACTACAGTGAGAAGTGTGTTCAGCTGGAGGCTCTGAAGAACCGGCTGGAAGCTCTGACCAGCACACAGATCGTCTCTACGTTCAACTCACTGGCTACAGGTGATGTTATACATCAGGTTTATGTGTAAAAGAGCTACATTTTAAGTTGCATCACATTTATCAAGATTTTGTTTTGAAATAAATATTTCTATTCAGCAAAGAAGCATTAAATTGATGCTAAAGTGACAGTAAAGACATTTATTTTGCAAAAGATTTCTATTTCAATCAAATACTTTACATTCATCACATTTCTGAAAAATAATGTGACACTGAAGGCTGGAGTAATGATGCTGAAAATCCAGCTTTGATAAAATTTGAATAAATTACATTTTAAAACATATTCAAATAGAAAACAGTTGTTTTGAATATTAAAAACATTTCACAATAGTGTGGTTTTTACTGTATTTTTAATCAAATAAATGTAGCTTTAGTGAGCATAAGACACAAAAATATATATAAAAAAATTCTACAGAATAATATGCTTTAACATGCCATGATGTTAATATTTATTTTTATATTCTGTTTCAGATCAAGCAAAGCTTTTTGTAAGAGTTTTTACCGAAATGGACAGAATGCCACAGTTACTGGCTTACTACTATAAATGCCACAAGGTATAATATTTTTGAGATTTTTTTTTAAATATTGCTTTAGTTATCATTAAATCATCTGTATTGTAAACTGCTGCTGTGAAATATATTAATGCACATTTTTTAATTTAAAAAGGCAACATTTTATTTTTGGAGATGTTTAATTGATGTATTTAAAAAAGTCATCTGAATATATTTTAGAATTTTTGTTGTATTAATGTTAAATGTTTTATATGGTTTTGGTTGCATTTTATTTTACAGTACATATGCTTACAGTGTACTTACTTAAGAAAATACTGATAATACGTGGTTTACTAGTAGCTAGTTGTTACCCAGTGTACTTACTGACATAAGTACATAGAATGTACATCCTCAACAGGACTTTAAAATAAAGTGCTTAAAATAATGTGTATTTATTTATTTTTTGTCATTTTATTTATTTATTTTTTTCTGACCATGAAAATAGTCTTTTTACTTTTATACATACATATATATATATATATATATATATGTGTGTGTATATGTATATATGTATATATTTACTAAATGTATGTGTGTTCAGGCACAACTGGTGACCATTTGGGAAAGTATCTGTCAGTCAGATGCTCCTCTGAAGCAGCAGCTCTCTGAGTTTTACGACACTCTTCTGTCCACGTGGCACACGCAGCTCCAGTGGAGCAGTCAGGTACTCACTCAGCCATAGTGCAATACAGCGCTCATGCTTTTACTGTCACACACTCTAAGACGTGTGTACATGTGTGTGCAGGTCTTTAAAAACCCCTGTGAAGTGCTCACCGTGCTGATGATCCAGACATTGGGGGCGATGGTACCGTCTATCCCAGACTGCATTGCTGTGGCATTGAAGCGTTGCTCTGGCGACTGTCGTTTGGACGTGCTGTTGGAGCTCCATCAGACGGCGGCGAACTTCAGTCGCAGCCTGGAGGCGGCCATGCAGCCGCAGCTCGGTGTGTATTTGTGTGTGTGTGTGTGCAGAAATACCACAAAATCCTGTCAGGCATATTTAGAACAAGAATCATGTGATGACATTAAAAGACTATTTAAGGATCACAGTGCAACCTTAAAAATTCTGATCAAGTGTAGTTTTAAATCCTTACCAATCACTATCCTTCAAACTACTACGTTATACCCATTTGTCAGCAAGACTTTTTAAATGCAATAAAATTTAGTATGATCACTTATTATTTCAATAATATAAATAATTATAAGGAGAGGTCAGAAAAAGTTTATCATTTCCTTATTTCACCCATTTTTAAATTTTAGTTACACAAAAGTTATTTGAAACATTAAAGTAGACACTTTATTTGCATTTAATATGCTTTAACGCATTTTATATGTATTTATATATATATATATATATATATATATATATATATATATATATACACAGGGGTTGGACAAAGAAACTGAAACACTGGCCAATATAGTGTTGGTGGCTTAATGGCTATATTTGCG
>JAHKKF010503597.1:0-14305 GCA_019740295.1 Labeo calbasu
CCAATCACACGTTTATAGGCAGCGTTAGTGTAAATAGCCTCTGTCAACAAGGGGGGTTATTTGCACGTAGTGTAAATAGACACTCTATTGTAATAAACATATCCATCACTAAGGCGTTTTTAACATTAGACCATTGCTTCCGGCTAAATATCCTCAAACAATAATACTGCTTTTTCAATTAAAAAAATCATCTTGTCTGAATCAGGAGAGAAATATGCACAGATCAAGCGCTGTTTACAAGCAAAAACAATCCAGTTTTAAACAAATATGTTGTGGATTTTGATGTGAGAGGACAACAGAAGATGGACTTTTTCACTAAAGTAAGCATCATTATGGATTTTTGATCTGGTATTTTGGCCAGTCTAAAGGTTAAAAACATCTTAATGATAGATTTGTTTCTTACAAACATGCAACTGTTCATGTCACATATGTAAATTGATGGACTGGAGTCGTGTCAGTTGTTTGTGGATTATTGTGATGTTTTAATCAGCTGTTTGGACTCTCATTCTTACGGCACCCACTCACTACAGAGGATCTATTGGTGAGCAAGTGATGTAATGATAAATTTCTCCAAATCTGTTCCAATGAAGAAACAAACTCATCTACTTGTTGGATTGCCTGAGGGTGAGCCAGTTTTCATTTTTGAGTAAATTATGTTGTTAATCTGTCTCTTCAGTGCAATGATGGAGAAGCCCAAGAAGACGCAGGAAGAGGAACAGTCGTCCCCACAGATAGTGGCACCTGATGGGGGTTGGGGCTGGGTGGTGGTGGGGTCTCTTTTCTTCTCTTCTGCTCTGGTGTTCGGGCTCATCCGCAGTCTGGGTGTCTTTTTTGTGGAGTTTGTGCAGTACTTTGGTGAGAGTGCCCAGGCGGTGTCCTGGATAACATCCATTGGCTTGGCCATACAACAGCTACTGAGTAATTACACTCCTTCATTTGTTCATTTCTATATCATCAAGCACAGTATGATGGAATGACACACTTTGGCTTTCAGCATTTAGTTGATTACATATGCCTGCCTGCAGGTCCGATAGCTGCAGCCGCATCCAATGTGTTTGGGACTCGTCCAGTTGTTATGCTGGGAGGATTTCTCTCAGGTCTGGGATTCATTCTGGCTTCCCAGGCAACGTCTCTTTTACATCTTTACCTGACCATGGGATTAATTTCAGGTAGATGCTCTTTAACTACTACTAACCAATGTCAGGATCCCGATTCATGTTTTTACACTCCATGTTTGTTTCTGTCAGGTATAGGTTGGGCGCTGATCTTCACCCCTACTGTTGCATCAGTGATGCAGTACTTTGCCGTGCGGAGATCTCTAGCCATGGGCCTGGGCTTCACAGGCATCGGTCTTTCTTCTTTCGCGTTCTCCCCGCTTTTTCAGTATCTAGTAGAAGCCTATGCTTGGCGTGGGGCCTTGCTTGTCCTCGGAGGCCTCAGCTTCAACATGATTGCTTGTGGAGCAGTCATTCGGCCTCTAGGGAAACCAAAGGTCGTGTTGAAGGTATGTGTTTTTATATTACTGAATAAATTAATGATGCTAAGGCCAGTGCTTAATTACTATACTGGCGTGTGTCTTTTTGTGCTCTTCTCAGACTGAAAACTCAACCAAGCTCAACAAATGTTCTTCTTTATTGTCCCGTATCTACGAGGGCTTTGAGCTCTCCCTGCTTTCACACCGAGGCTTCCTCACTTATTCCATTGCAATCACCTTCTTCAATGCCGGCTACTTCATCCCTTACGTTCATCTGGTCGCCCACAGCCGTCACACTGGTTTTACTGAGTACCAGGCAGCCGCAGTAATCTCTGTAACCGGTGTGGTAGACATCCTGGGTCGCGTGGCCTCCGGCTGGTTCTCGGACCTGGGCAAAATGCGGATGCCGCACATGCTGGTGGTGTGGACTGGGCTACTGGGGCTGTCTCTGATGCTCATTCCTGCTGCTGTGGTTTACTCGGGACTTATTGTTGTTAGTTTGATGTATGGGTTCTGCGCAGGAGCGATGACGCCGCTGGCCTTTGCAGTGGTGCCGGAGATCGTAGGCATGGAGCGAATGCTGGGAGCCCTTGGCCTGCTGCAGCTCATAGAAAGTGTTGGAGGGCTGCTGGGAGCTCCACTGTCTGGTAGGGGCTTTTATTTAAAAGAAAGTTAAAGTTCAACCAAAAATGAAAATTTGCTAACAATTTAATCACTCTCAAAGTTTGTTTTCGACATCAGAAGAGATTTGGAGAAATTTAGCATTAGATCACTTGCTTACAAGTGCATCCTTTGAAGTGAATGGGTGCCGTCAGAATGAGAGTCCAAACAGCTGGTTAAAACTTCACAAAAATCCACAGGTAATCCACACAAATCCAGTCCATTAATTAATGTCTTGTGAAATTAAACGCTGTTTGCTTGTATGAAACAAATCCATCATTAAGACTTTAAATGGTTGCTTCCTGTTAAAATTTGAGTCCTCAATGCATAATTTTTGCTTTCTCTTGTAAAAAGTTGTCTTGTTGTATGCCGTTGTAAATGATCCCAGCTGAGGAAGAAGGGTCTTATCTAGCATAACGATTGGTTATTTTAAATAAAAATAATATGATTTATATACTTTTTAATGCCAAACGCTTGTCTTGTTTTACTCTGCATGGACTGTTTTTGTTCCTGTTCATGACACTTAGGGTATGTCAGAAAACTCCTCTCTCCTCTCTCATGTTCTCCCTCAACTTCAAAATTGATCACTGTTTTACCTTTTTTGTTAAGGGTGTTTGTTTTTTTGCATGTTAACTTTGCAAAGACTGGGTCGGAACTTCTGCAGCGATGTAGGATGATTTTGAAATGATTTTTGAAGTTGAGGGAGAAAATACGTTTTTCCGACATACCCTAACTGTCTTGAGCCAGAATACACAGAGTTCAAGGACTGCAAGGCAAGACGAGCGTTTAAGAGTAAAAAGTATTTAAATTGTATCTTTTTAATGTAAATAATCGATCGTTTTGCTAGATAAGACCATTCTTCCTCGGCTGGGATTGTTTACAACCGCATTTGGGATCGTTTGAAGCCGCATTTAAACTGCCTTTTGGAAGTTCAAAATCGGGGCACCATAGCAGTCCATTATATGGGTTAAAATGCCTTAAAGATGGATTTGTTGTTATTTGTTACTATTTGTTATTAGCTTTTCACTTAAGGCGTTAATTGATGGACTGGAGTCATGTGGGTTACTTGTGGATTATTATTATATTTTTTTCTGCTGTTTGGACTCTCATTATGACGGCACCCATTCACTAGAGGATCCATTGATGAATGTAATGTTATGCTAAATCCTCCAAATCTGTTCTTATGATGAAACAAACTCACCTACAATTGGATGAGTACATTTTCAGCAAATATTCATTTTTGGGTGAACTACTCTTTTAAAAGGCAGACAAAATTGAATCAGATCTTTAGGTTCACAATCAGCATTGAAATGATTGTTCATCTCCATTTTTTCTTCCCAGGCTGGCTGAAGGACTATACTGGGACATACACAGTATCTTTTATCGCTGCTGGAAGTTTCCTTGTGTTAGGTACGTTAGTTACAATGACTCTTCCCTATTTCTGGTCTTGCACGGGCCCTCCACCCCCATCACCTCCAAAGAGGAAGTCTCAGGATGGCTCCATTGAAGATGGACTACTCACACAAACTCTGTCCTCAAATTCTGCACCTGACACACTGTGCCCCTTAAATGATATACCCTACTCGAATAAGGAGTAAAAGTACTGGTATAAAGCTGCATTCACACCAGCAGCGACTTTTGTCACATGTCGCCAGGGGCTGGCAATGAGGTTGTTAGTGGGCGTTCTCACTACTGGTTGCCTTGACAGCAAATCAGCTGAACGGGGCTTATGAGCGATGCTACACATCTAGTGCAAGAACAAGAAGAAATACCTCAGGAAATGATGCATCATATTATTTAGGAGAAGTATTATGATTTTCTTTTTAGAAGGATATTTTACATATAGGCAACTATTGGCATTGGAATCACAAATAATATTGTGATATTAGTGGTTTTATACAACATTTTGCAGTAAAAGTGACGTGACTTGGCCACGTATGAAGACTAATACTTGGAATTTGTGCTCTGATACATAAAACATTTAGTGGGTAATTTCATAAGTTAATGAGATTTCACCCATGCCAAAAAATTGCTGTCAAGGTGGCCATTAGTGCTTTTCGAGTTATAACAGCACAGTCAATCCAATTGAAGTTCTTAGGTTTTGAAAGAGTTTAAAAAGCAATAGTCAGTTTACAGCTTTTCCAGTTAGCCTATCTTGTATAAAGTTCAAAACAAATTTTAATATTAAAAGGATAGTTCACACAAAATGAAAATTACCAAATGATTTACTCACACTCAAGCCATCCTAGGTAAAAAATGTCCTGGCTCTTCCAAGCTTTATAATGGCAGTGAATGGGTGTTAAGATTTTGAAGTCCGATAAATACATCCTTCCATCATAAAAGTACTCTACATTGGTCCAGGGGGTTAATAACAAATCAACATGTTTGTGTAAGAAAAATATCCATATTTAAAACTTTATAAACCGTAATTTCTAGCTTTCACTAACTGTCATATGCATGTACACGATAGAGTGGCGTTCCAGCGGACGACGCAAGACGTAGGCGAACACGTTGAGTAGAGAGCAAAACAAAACACGTCACGAATTATAAGTACAAAATGAAGATTTGTAAAGAAAAATGTTGAAGGATTTCAATATAAGCCAAGAGGAGACTGGTTTTCGTTTGCTGTAAACAAAACTTGGTTGTTGCGAGACTAGCATATTCTCTCTGGAGTTTATGCTACGCCTACGTCATCCGCTGGATCACCACTCTCTCGTGTACATGCGTACGACAGTTAGTGGAAATAGAGATTACGGTTTATAAAGTTTTAAATATGGATATTTTTCTCACACAAATGCATCGTTTTGCTTTAGAAGGCCTTTATTAACCCCCCGTAGCCGTGTGGAGTACTTTTTTATGATGGATGGATGCACTTTATTGGACTTTAAAATCTTAACAGCCATTCACTGCCATTGTAAAGCTTAGAAGAGCCAGGGCATTTTTTAATATAACTTAGATTGTATTGGTTTAAAAGAAATAAGTCATATACACATACCAAGGTTTGAGGGTAAGTAAATCAAAGGGTAATTTTTTTTTTTTTTGGGTGAACTATTCCTTTAAATCTGAATTATTTAATCATTCCTTATTGATACACAAGTAGACACATTTTTGAATTTGCACCATGAAATTAGTGCCCTTTAAAAGTTGTACAATAGGGCAATAACAGCATAAATCCTTATCATGATGTAAATGCAAAGTAACTTTGCAGTTATCAAAACCATCTTTCTTTTTGAT
Source organism: Labeo calbasu (assembly GCA_019740295.1). Taxonomy (NCBI): domain Eukaryota; kingdom Metazoa; phylum Chordata; class Actinopteri; order Cypriniformes; family Cyprinidae; genus Labeo; species Labeo calbasu. The sequence goes on from JAHKKF010503597.1 coordinate 5,369, forward strand.
TACATAATAATGGCAACATATACAGTTGCCGTAGTAAGACACCACAGCAGCTGTGTTAGTATCATTTATATACTATTAATATTTAGAATTTTTTATATTTTCAGTTTTCATTTTATTTTCATAGCTTTACTGATCGAAAGTATCCATCGTTGTTATTTTTGTAATTCTGGATACAGTTAATTTCCAATCTTTATAGTTACACAGATCATTTTAGAGATACTTTATAAATAGCTCTAGTATTTTTCTGTTCTGAAATCAACATTTATTTGTTTAAAAAAATATTACATTTAATGAAATTATTTGTTTTTATTTTATATTTACATTTTAAATATTCTGTCACAGTTTTCCCTTGTCAATTCAAAATCACCACCAATTAAGAATTTGTGCTGATATTGTCCAAATACGTCACTTTGACTAAATTTAATGAGGGCGCTGTATATCGAATATCATGGTATTTTTATCTGACACCATCACTGTACCATGGTACTGCCATATTACTCTTTGTAAGAGTATGTTGGCAAAATACTATTTGTTTTTTAATGATTATTTTTATTTTATTATCACAATTTTTGTATTGTAAATTACTGTGACATACTTGACCTCTGGCATTCCCTGACAGGACATTAATTATGATGCACAAATACGGCTTCAGGGTTTGGTGGAACGATTGATGCTTGAGGAGCATTTTGCATTCATGCTAGGGTTGCTAGCAAGAACTTTCTAGATTCCAAACAGCTTTAAACTGCTTAGTCATCACATATCTGACATGTTGTCACATCAAGCAAAAGCTAAGGCAAAGACAAAGCATTTTATTTTGCCAGTAAGTTTTTTGCTAGAGGCTAGATGCATGCTAACATTACAATGCTTATCCTGTTCTGGTTCTCATTTAGAGCATTATTCCTTCACTTTTTTTGTACTTACTGTACATTAGCTTGATTACAGCTGGACTGTGTTTGAGTTGCATATGAAGGAATATGATGATCACAAGATGTCTTTGTGTAACTAACATGACATTTTTATGTTGTCCGTTCAGGCTTGATGTGGACCATGTGATTTGTGTATTTAATTGATGCTTTTTAAATACTGAATTATAGGAATCTTGCCCAACATGAAGGGTTTTCTCTGTGATGTTCAAGTTCCAGTTTTCCGAATTAATATTGACATACTTTTTCCACAGAGGTCACTGACGTAAACAAATTCACTTATTAATCATTGACCAAACATGTCACACACTGAAATCTTTATGTTACACATTACATTCTTTGTTTTTTTTAAATGTTGATTCTACTTAATGCAAGAGCTTTACTGTGCACAAACTAGTGTAGGTTCATATAAACCTTATACAATTTTTACTTTCCATGGAGAAACCTTGAATAGTAGTCAGTAATGCTGTTTTAAAGATACACTTCTTATAAATCCAAACACGTGAGCCTTAATCTTCATAGACTGAGAGTCAGTGAGTTCAGCTACAGCCAGACTTTGCTTTTTCATGTGAGAGGCTTTTATTGCCTTGAGACTGACAGCACAGCCTTTACACACAGTTGTCTTTAATGCAGTTAAACATGCTCTTTACCGTACTGACCTCAGTATGCTTGCGTAGTGTGAGAAGTGAGACTTGGATAAATTTGGATCAATTTAGTAGTATTCTAAACTATACTGCAGTGTATGTCTATTAGCTTTGGAATGCCAAAGCAGGCAATGACATTTATTATTTAATCATCTGGTACTTTGAACTTTATAGCTTTAGAACTAATTGCACAAGATGACTTTTGATCTAATTAAAAGGTTGAATGAAATCACCATCTGAGCCAGTCAGGCAGTTTTAACCTTTCACCCAGTTACCTCCTAATATCATGAGCGTTATGATTTAATTTTCCAAAAAGCACACATCGTGGCAAGATGGGTTTTACTGGAACAGTACAGTTCAAAACTGTGTTTTAGGTAGATAGATTTGTGTTTTATTGTGGTTAAATAAAAGACTATTTCTGTTTTTAATTGTGGTGTTGTATTCTTGTTTTTTTTTTATATATGACCTTTTTTTATTTAAGATATTATGACAGAGGTATAAGTAAGAACATGGAACTGAGCTAGATATATTAAAGGTGATATTTTTCTGTGTGTAAGTGCTATAATCAGGTCCGGTTTAACTTGAAGACATTGTGCCAGGAATATATTACTACTACTACTACTACTACTACTACTACTAAAATAAAAAACATTGTTTAGAGTATAATCACACAACATTTCTTCCATGTTTTAATTTTAATAGTAAATTCCCCTTTGTTTGTGAAAAAAGGTTAATTTTCAATAATTAAAAGATAAATTAAATGAATGTTTTATGTCTTCATTTGATAACCAGAACATTTTAAATATGCAACAAAGAATTTCTGAGTGTAAACAAACCTTTCATAAGGCTATTTTAAGAATAAATTTGAATAAATTAAGTATGCATTCAAATAATTAGACATGCTAAAACACAGAATTTGAGAACAATAAAACATGATGAGAAAAAATAAAACATTTCATAGGGCCATAAACATGTCATTTTTTAAAAAAACCTTTATTAAATTGATGTGAAAGTGTATACGTTTCATGATTTTAATTAATTAGACATGTTCTTTGATTAATACAATTTAATTTACCATTAAAAAGGAGTTAAGAAAAATTAAAACAGAATTTGGAAAAAAAAATAAAACGGAATTTGGGAAAAAATAAAACAGATTTCACAGGGCCTTAGTCTTATCTAGCGAAATGATTGGTTATTTTCCATTATATGTGTTATATATATTATATATTACATTTATATACTTTTTAACCTCAAATTCATCTTGTCTAGCTCTGTGTGAACCATTTCTTCCGGTTATGACAGTTAGGGTATGTCTTAAAAACTCCCATCACATTTTTCACGTTTTACTTTTTTTGGGGGGAAGGGTGATTTTGTTGTTCTCTGCAAGTTCACTTTGTAAACACTGGGTTCAGTACTTCTGCAGTGATGTGGGATGATTTTAATGTTGGAGTAAAAATTGAGAGGGGAGTTTTTCCGACATACCCCAACTGTCATGAACCGGAAAAAAGTTTAAGCAGACGAGACAAGACGAGCGTTTGAGATCAAAAAGTATATAAATTATCATTTTTTTCCTAAAGGATAACTTAGTGTTTCGCTAGTGCTATAATCTGGTCCCCAGTGCATCTACCAACCCAGAAAATGTGAAAAGGACAACCCATTAACTTCATTTTGGTAAGCCTTTTTCTGCATGTGCAAAAACTAGCGCGTCAGATTTCGCTCCCTCCCACTGACGCCGCCATTTTGTTTTCGCAAGCAAAACAATGTGCCAGTTATAAGGCCATGGTGAAAGTTCCAGCAAAGCATGTTAACTGTTCTGTCATTGGCTACCGAGACGAGCACAGAACACTATTTAGAGTCCCAGCCTCAGAGGAGACAAGAGAGCAGTGGATTTATTGATTTATTTACTGTATATTTAGCTACTGCCACACAGATCTAATATAAACATGCGATTTCTTTCCCAGCTGTTTACTTTCACAGACATAACTGACTGTTTTTGTAACTCCCATGTGTTTTAACATAAATTTGTGTGTGTTAGACAGTTTAAGCAATAAGACATGAAAGAGAACTTAGTTTAGTACTCACATGCTGTGTGACGGCCACTTTCTGTGTGTTTGCTTCAGATGTGTGCGCTCGAAAAAAAAATTTTGTAAGTTTAGACTGATATGGCTTTAAAAGGCATAGTTTCAGCGCGATAGACATGATAATCTAAACCAATCAGATGCATTTTAGATTAGCACCTGAGCTACCAGCTGTCAGAGCCTAAAGACAGGCACAGATCTATTCTGGAAAAGGAGGCGGGGAGCAGCAGCTCATTTGCATTTAAAGAGACATGCACAAAACAGCGTATTACTGCTTCCAGTCAAAATAGGCAATTTGAGAATGATATAATAAATGATCTGTGGGGTATTTGAGCTGAAACTTCACAGACACATTGTGGAGACACCTGAGACTTATTTTACATATTGTAAAAAGGGGCATAATAGGTTGACCCTTGAAAATATGTACAGATAGCTGATATATCAGTGTGTAAAGTCTGCGATCGGTTCATTCAAAAGTTTGGGGTTGGCAAGATTTTTAAATGTTTTTGAAAGAAGTTCACAAAAGCTGCATTTATTTGATCTCAAAAATACAGTAATAATATGAAATATTGTTACAATTTAGAATAACTTTATATTTTAAAATATAAATTATTCCTGTGATACAAAGTTGAATTTTCAGCATCATTATTCCAGTCTTAAGTGTCACATGATCCTTCATAAATCATTCTAATATATTGATTTGCTGCTGGAGAAACATTTCATATTATTAATGTTGAAAACTGCTTGATTTTTTTTTTGTGTGTGTGTGTGTGTGTGGAAACCGTTTGCATTGTTTCAGAACAATTTGATTGATAGAAAGTTCAATAGAATAGCATTTATAACATCATACATGTTTAATTGCCACTTTATGACCAATTGAATCTGCCCTTGCTGAATAAAAAATATTGAGAAAAGCCCACAGACCCTAGACTTTTAATGGTAGTAACAGTAGTTCAAGTGTTAAAGGTGTTTTAGGTTTTCTTGCAAAAATCTCAGAAATGCAAGTCATGAATCTTTTATTTATTTAGCTACACATACTACCGTTTTGACGGCAATTCATTTATACATGTTGCTTAGAACATTGCATGCTCACAAAACAACAATGAACCATTTTCAAACAGGTTGTTTGGTCTTATAAAAAGAGAAATAAAAATTATAAAGAAAAAAAGAAATTAAATTTTACAGGAAAACCAAGCAAACAGTGATTTCTCACCCAAAGTAACATGTACATTCAAGTTGCATTAACACTGTGGCTCACAACATAGTGAATAAAAAGAAAAAAAGCAACTTGTCCGCTGAAAATCATCTGAATTAGGAAAATCTAAAATGAGAAACACAGAAGCATCCACTCCACCACTACACTCCGACTTGTTGTCTCGGTTTCATATCATTTGGAATGTAAACTTGCTCAAGTTATAAATTATTTGGCTACAAAAGGTCTACGAAAACGGGAAACACCAAAATGATTGCTGACATCCTAAACCGGGATAAATATGCAAAAACCCAGATGTTTAGACCCACACTCATGTACGGAAGACAAACCAAATGAAGCAGCATTCATAAGAGGTGTTTACTGTGGGTGCCGTTTCAGCAAAAACAAAAAAAGCAATAGGTTGCTGTAACTTCATTTTGTCTACTGGAGAGTGTGTGTAAATTGTGTGTAACATTGACATCTAGTGGTCAGGTTGTTCATTTCATGTCAGCGCTACGGCGCTTAAGCTTCTCTGGATTGTTGGAAGCCATTTGGGAAAAATCCCTGAAAATGTCATGATAGGTATCATCACCTGCAGGAGGAAACAAATACAGAGAGAGACAGAGAGAGAAAATGATTATTAGCAGAATGTTGTGTTGGGAGTAAGCAGCACAACTTCAAACAATATGCAAAACATCAGGTTTGTGTATTGTTCTTTTGCATCCTTTTGTTGCACGATTCTCTATTCAAATAATCACATTTTACTTCCAAAACAAACTATGTATTACAATCTCATTCTATATGAGAGCGTAAATTATATCCCTGCTTGTGTGCGTGTAAATGATTGCAACCTGTTGTCTAACAGAGTTTAACAAAATGCTTGAATCAGCTTGTTGAGAGCACCATCACCCAGAGGAAGAGTTTTGATTTGCATTTGTAACTGTACATAAGTGCAGCATTTATGCATACATAAAAGCGTACGGTAGCAGTAAATTACCTGTGGCACGCAGTGCAGAGGACACACACTGCAAGCAGTGGACACCTGGCCACCCGTCTCAGGACATGCACACACACACAAAGCACACACAGCAAAAACCGATTTGTATACAGAGACACAGATGGACGAACTGCCTTAAACAAGCCCCATAGCAAAACAACAGATGCAAAAAGCTTAAGCACCACAAGACAGCACACATGTGAACATCTGGCACTGGAATAAAAGCATCAAATTAAGAGAAAAGTGTTCATAACAAATGGACTTCTGACTGCATTTACAGTTTGAAGTTTTAAATATATGACGATTAACTGTAAACATGTTGGTTGAATGGTGATGATACCCCACACAAATATTCATACCCATCCCATAACAGCTGAACCATTTACAAGGCAAGGCAGCATGATTAGATGAATAGTATGATTACATAAATGATTAGACAATTAGCTTAGAAAAGAAATTTCAACATGCCGATGTTTTGCAAGCACTGTAATGACTGGCTGTTGAGTCTATCTGTATCATAAAGGTGCAGTATGTAATATTGACAGCTAGCAGTTGAAATGGGCACTGCAGTCCAAATTCAAAATATAGTTTCTTCTGCCTCCTCAGACGTAACGCTCATGCGGGTTGCGAGCTCAATAGGAATGAGCGCAATTAACCGTGGAAGGCAATGAGCTGGCAGTGGGCGGAGACACACAGACCAAAACAAAAACAGACATTCCGACACAGAATGCACATTTTCAAAATAGAATAACTGGCTGTAGCATTGTTTTTCGGAGAAACAAGTATGCAAACTTAGCATGTTTCCTGAATACCTGTGAATGTACACTATCAGTCAAACGTTTTTGAACAGTAAGATTTTTAATGTTTTTTAAAGAAGTCTCTTTTGCTCACCAAGCCTGCATTTATTTGACCCAAAATACAGCAAAAACAGTAAAATTTTGAAATATTTTTACTAAAGTAACTGTTTTCTATATGAATGTAAGTTAAAATGTAATTTATTCCAGTGATCAAAGCTAATTTTTCGGCATAAATACTCCATTCTTCAGTGTCACATGATCCTTCAGAAATATGCTGTTCTAATATGCTAATTTGCTGTTCAAGAAACATTTTTTTATTATTATTACTATTATCAATATTTAAAACAGTTGAGTACAATATTTTAAGGATTCTTTGATGAATAGCATTAATCTGAAATAAAAAGCTTTTGTAAAATTATACTGTACACTACACTATTCAAAAGCTTGGAATTAGTATATATATTTTTATAGAAATTAATACTTTTATTTAGCAAGGATGCTTTACATTGATCAACAGTGATGATAAAGACATTTATAATGTTACAAAAGATTTCTATTTCAGATAAATGCTGTGCTTTTGAACTTTCTATTCATCAAAGGAACCTGGAAAATTCTACTCAGCTGTTTTCAACATAATAATAATAATAAATGTTTTTTGAGCAGCAGATCTAAATATTTAAATGATTTCTGAAGAATCATGTGACTGGAGTAATGATGCTAAAAATTCAGCTTTGAAATCACAGGAATAAATTACATTTTAAAACATATTCAAATAGAAAACAGTTATTTTAAATAGTAAAATCATTTCAAAATTTTATTATTTTTGCTGTACTTTAGATCAAATAAATGCAGGCCTTTTTTTTTTAAATCTTACTGTTCAAAAACTTTTGACTAGTAGTGTACTGTTTTTGTATGCTTTCGCACAGTCATAACTACATACAGCACCTTTAAACAAAACTGTAACGCCTCTCACTGAACATTAAATAAATCAAATATAACTTGTTAGTGGAGGAGTATTTTGGCTTTTCAAATATCTGAGGCCTACGACAGACGGAGAGAAAACACTATACATTCCACTTGATGTGTTTCTAATAGCTGAATAAACACCAGCCATAACAAGATCAGATTTGTGTCACAGAATATTACTCATGCAAAACCATACTCATTACAAACAGTACTAATAAAACATACTATGTAACATTTTATCAAAACATTAGCACAGGTACTAAAAGCACTGAAATGAAGTCCGATTCATTTCTTGCTACTGAAACGTAGTGTTATCTATAAACATTCAGTGTTTCTATACATTTTAAAGTGCTTTTTCAAAGTGCTCAAATCCACATAGACCCGGTTTCACAAACAGGGCTTAGAATAAACCATAGATCAATTAGGACATTTAAGTAATTTTTATTAACGTGCTTAGGCATCTTGAGACAAAACAAAGACACTGATATATTTTTAGATCAGTCCGTGCAAGTTTCTTTCAGTTGAAACAGCTCCGACTTACATTTTAGTCTAGGACTAGGCTTTAGCCTTGTCTGTGAAACCGGGGGATAGCGTTCTTTCTTTTTTTTTAATTCTCTGTTAAGCTCAGTTTTCCTCATCTAAATTTACAGTCAGTTAATTCTGGCCACCTGGTGCCCGACCACTGAGCTGGTTCTTGATAGTTTGAAAGCTTTTCTTAGTGTGTCCAATCACAGACCCAGTCCCGCCCCCACCACCAGAGCCCCGCCCCTCAGAATGACCTGATGGAGTGCCGTCCATCTCCCGCATCTCCTTGTTCATCTTGGCTATCCGGAGTCTAGGAGGAAAACCACAGTGAATAATACGTTAATTGAGTTATTAGCAGGAAGCACTTCATCAAATGTATTCTAAGCTAATTAGCGTCCTTTTCAGCTGATGCTCTATGTTGGTCTACAACTACTTACAGCGTGACGATGTCAGCGTTGGCGTTATCTATGGCGATGCCAATTGGGTCCTTGTCATCAATGTCTTTTGCGTTGTAGTCCGCTCCTCTCTTCAGAAACAGACACACCAACCTACGACAACATAGAGATATGTTTGAGAAATGTGTTCGACAGTACATGTATTACTTCATACTGATTTGATTCAATTCACAAGCTCTTGATTCACTTTTTATTCTGATTTCATATCGATTTGATTCTAATTCATCTGGGCATATAATGTTTATTTTGCTTATGTATGAAAAAAATTCTCAAAATTGCACATTACAACGTATATTACATTACATACATTACAAAAATATTGATTTAAAAAAACAACAACAGGGCCCAAACTACGCAGTT
>JAHKKF010503607.1:0-15380 GCA_019740295.1 Labeo calbasu
TATTATTTATTTTATTTTTTTTACATTTGTATGATTTAGTTAATTGCGAGCTTTTCATTAAACTCATAAACCCCCTGCAGGGGTCACTTTTTTTTTAATGGTAGTGAGCACATGCATGTGCTGAAGTTCAGTAGCAGATATGGTGAAGTCAACAGAGCTCTCACAAAAGCTATAGAGAAGAAATAGTTTTATTATATTGGAAAGTGTAAGGCTACATGAAAAATTTCAAGACGTTAAAAGTTCGTAGAGACACAGCTGGCAGCCTTATTCCTTAAAGTGTGTTGTACCAGAAAAGAGTGCTAAACAGACAAACAAAAATAAAAAAACACACAATATTTTAAAATGGTTGATCAGAACAAGTAAGAAAAACCTGCAATGTACATCTAAAGACTTGCACAATGACCCAACAAAAGGAGGGAAAACATTTCAGTGCAAGAACACTAGAAGAACCAGACAAGAATGGCCTTCATGTTAAGGCATCTTGCCCAATTACCACTGTTAAGCAAGAAGAACAAAAAGGCAGACTTGACCATGCTAAAAATTTCTTAAAATTGCTCAAAAGTGTATTCATAAACTTTCTTTATTCTATAGTGTACTGATGCCTTTGTTGAATTGTTTTCACAAAATGTTGTTCTCTGCAGCAAAATGCCAATTTCAACTTCATTCGTCAAGTTATATAAGGTTCAGTTCGGTTTTTAAAGGCAGTTTAATATAATTTAAGTTGAAATGGACTTGTACAGCCAAATTAATTAGTTTACTTAAAATGTAAGAAAGCAATTGAAATTAAGTTAAAGTTAGTTAGTATCTTTTTACAGTGTAGTGAATAAAGTCATTTGCACGTTAGACGCCTAATAATAATAATTAATAAATAAATAATACCCCTCTGCATTTATCCTCTGCTTTAGCATGTTTCTTAATCTAACAATACAAATACTGTTTTCTCTGTTTTTATCATCAAGCCTCTTTGACAAGCATCACATCTATAGCTGTCTGACTATATAACATTTATATGAAAGTGCTGAAAACTTAATACAGCTGTGTGAAAGACTGCATCCTTATTAAAATAACAAGGACACAAAAGGAAGGTTTTAAACAAACAACTCAATCTCATGATATTTCTGCAGCTCATTGAGTCTAATAAATGTCACATAATCAATGCACTTCAGTGTTTTACTTGAAGTTGTCTTATCTTTTGTTTTCAGTACACTTGGTTTCAGACAATGTATCTTGAATGTTTTTCTTCAAGCTAGGTTATTCCTATATTCATAACTTTTAGACGTATGCCAGTAGATTAGCATAGACAGTAGGGAATGTAAGGTTAACGTGGGTACATGTCTGTCCCTCACTGAAGTGCACTTGACTGTGTCACTACAAACAAATCAATATGAATCTGAACACTGTCTCATGTCTTTGACTGGCAGGATGCAGTAGATCAACAACACTACTGAATTTCATAAATAATCCGCACGAGTCATGTTTCTGCACGTCTGTTCCTTTTGGAAATAAACTTTTTGCCTGTCTCTACCACACATTCACCGGTCTACAAAATGAAGTCTGTGTGGGCTACAGCTTGTCAAATTGTCTTTTGAGGACACGCCGTCCCCAGATGTGCTAATTCTGACAAAACCATTCTCCGTGGATGTTCTCAAAAGTAAAAAGATACAGCCTGAACTTATGAGAAAATGCAACTGTTAAAGTTTTAAGGCTGTTTCATGAATTTGCACGATTTGATGCATTAAAAGAAAAAAAAAGCATGAAGGTCCACCACTAACCCCAACCCTAAAATGTATCATCAGTTGGGGCATAAGAATTAAATGTACGAATGAGATTGAACACATTAGTCACCATTTCAACAAATTGTTAAAATTTTGCAAATTGCCATCCTGTTTCTGCAGTGGAAGGATTGTCACTTTTCTCATAATTCATGTATCATAATTCAGACATGATTATGAATTAACACCACTTTTAGGTTTTGGGTTAGTATGTAATATATTTTGTTATTCTTATCAACTGTTATTCTCATTAAATTGTAATTACTGTATTTATATTTTTATTTTATTTTTTTTTTAAATGTAGTATAACATATTCCTCCATGGTACATGTATAAATGCTATAATTTCAATAATGTGTGAAATATATCTGGACAAAATGTCCTCAGTAGGGTAGTAAAAAACACTTACGCCTACATTTTGGGGAGTAGCCAACAGCCCCCACAGGAAAAACGGGTACTAAGTAATATCTTAATGAAAATGTAAAAATGCTTATGCTTGTCTGAGGGTTTGGTTTAGGGAATGGAACATCACTTGCGTTAGCATCATTAGCTCAATATAAAACAATATATGTCAGTGGAACTTCCTCACTATAATAGAATAACAAACGTGTGTGTGTGTGAGTGTGTGTGTGTGAGAGAGAGAGAGAGAGAGAGAGAGAGAGAGAGAGAGAGATAGAGAGGGAGAGAGAGAGAGAGCGAGCGCACTAGTGGGGCGGTAAAATCATGAATTGATGTTGACAGAATTCATTTCCTCTGTCAGCCACAGTCGCTGCATTCAACAGGAAAAACAATGCGAGTCTCTAGAGGTGAAACATATTCCATATTAACCCAAATCAGTGAAATAATGTCGCGCGGAATGCGATTTCGGTCGGAACACAAGTAGATGAATGAGGAGTTGATCCAGATATGGTTAAACGTTTGAGAAGCCTTTCTTTATCTATTACGGCGAATGTTAAGGTTAAAATCTTTACAACATTAAACCCGCATTCAACTACCGCGAGCTTCGGAACCGAGCTTGGAAACTTAGTGAGATCTCCATCTCAGTAGCTCCCTCACAATTAATCGTTGAGTTTAATGACTGTATCGCGTTATGATTCGCCTCACATGCAGGAGCGTATTCTCTTTGAGGGCTGACCAGGATGAGTAACACGACATCGATCGTGCGTTGAGTCATTTGACAAATCCATATTTGATTCTGGGTGGAGAGAGAAAGAGAGAGGGAGAGGGAGAAAGAGAGAGGAGGAGACACGCGGGCTGTCTTCTTGTCTCTTGTGAGGATTTTCGCAAGACCAAAAGACGTATCACCGCCTGAGCTTGCTTTCTTTCTCTCAGATGTAATAAGCAGCACCTGCTCCGAGCGAAAAAAGAGCCTCAGCGAAGTCCGCGATGGGAGGATGTTACGGATATCTCACCTGACATCGATTCTCTGCAACATTTTTCTCTGACCGTTATCCGAGAAGCGTCATTCAGAACGAAAACTTTTTTGCCGCCTTAATTTTTTAAAAAAATAAAATCCGTTAAAACTCAGCCGCGATGGTTTTACTGTGGCGTTATGACATCAGCGTGGATCGGACGCGTTTTAGTCGAATATCGCTGTACTTTAATGCGTTTTACGTGTGTTTGATTTAAGGACAAGTCATAGAAAGGTACTGTACGTATTTTGCTTTGTTTCTCTGTCTTTTTTCTTAATTTAAAGAAATAATGCAGAATATCTAAGCAACAAGCGTCGCCATACGATGCGCACTTTCCCAAGGAATAACGCATCCTTCTTGCGCGGTGTTTTTGGAGAAAACCTCAACGTATTCCCACATCAACCTTACTTTGAAAGGGTCTATGGCCGTTATTGAGATCGAATCTGGTTTTGTTTACCTATAAATACTGTGAAAAGTGCCTTTTTTTCTGTTTCCCAACGACAAGGAGACATGGCTTGCTTTCCATGGCGGGTATTTTGGATAATTCAAGCGCTTGTGGATGTGACACTTTCGCAGGAAATCTACGCGCCTCATTCCATCAGAATTGAGGGGGATTTGACCCTGGGTGGCATTTTCCCGGTCCATGCCCGCGGGGTCTCCGGGGAACCGTGTGGAGATATCAAGAAGGAGAACGGGATACACAGGTTGGAGGCGATGCTTTATGCATTGGACCAAATCAACAGTGACGACGAGCTTTTGCCCAACATCACTTTAGGCGCTCGGGTTTTAGACACATGTTCGCGAGACACGTACGCGTTGGAGCAGTCGCTTACTTTTGTGCAGGCTCTCATACAGAAAGACACGTCGGATGTGAGGTGTACGAACGGAGAGCCCCCGGTGTTCGTCAAACCAGAAAAGGTGGTCGGAGTCATAGGGGCTTCGGCGAGTTCAGTTTCTATCATGGTCGCAAATATACTGCGACTGTTCCAGGTGAGTCTGAGCCGAAGTGCCCAACAGTAGCATATCACATGTGCTGGAATGAGTCCCTGCGTCATGGTTTCATGTTATTTCACCCCGTATGATTACATGACAGCTGATTTATGAGAACGCATAATGCCTTGAAACGCTGCATAAAACAGCGGAACAAAATGACGGTTGTTTGTGTATGGAAAGCATGCTTTGTTTTTGCAATCAGTAGTGTAACCAGAACAGGTTGTTAGTCGTAATCAATGAATCGATCAACCATCGACTCTTCACACCTGCAGAGTGGCTTTCAACAGCGTTCCTTTCTTTGTCTCTCCATCCATTTTCAATTTCAATTTCAAAGTAATTTATTGATATTCTATTCTATTCTATTCTATTCTATTCTATTCTATTCTATTATGTTGTAATATCTTCATAATAATAGTAAACTAAAATGTCATCAATGCCTTAAAAAATAATACAATTTACGAAAAAAGTACAAAATTATCATTTTTTATCATCTTCCCTCCTGCTGTTGCTCCAAACACACTAGAGGTTAAAACGCTACAATGAAATGGATAGGCTTGCTCATTCAAACGAATCTGTGAATTAAGATTTAGCTTTCTAGAGGCAGATTACTCTTTAGATTCCGTATACACAAGCTGCTTGGCATTCTGTTGGTTTACCCACCTAGCTAGCTCATGTCTGCATTGCAATAAATAGTTAATTTTGTTCTTTCTGTTCCCACAACATTGAAAAATTACAGTCAGATTATCTCCAAAGCATGCGTTTTGGCAGATCCAGCATGGGCTATGTTGTGAACGTGTAAAAGATCTGAAAACAAATGATCTGGAATGTACAATAAGCCACGCATGAGAATACATACAAACCCCAGCATAATTAATCGGAATCAATCCTTGTAGGGCGTAAATTAACTAGTTGCAGTAACCAAAAACGTAAATGCATCCAAACATGGCATATGAAGAGATAATTGTATCCCGCCCTTTAGTTCTGAAGTGTGTGATTAGCCATACAGCAATTAAAATAGTAACAGTCTATACAGTTGCCTGTAATGATGTGAGAGGATTATTCAGCCTTATCTATGTTATGCATCAGAGATAAACAAGGCTAATGACATCCCACTGGTCTACTAGGATGATTCAAACCTCATTCTTCCCCAGAATTTTTTGCTCTGTTTACCAAGATTATTTTTTGGTTTTCCACGCAAGCAAACAGGCAGTATAACATCGCTAAACCTTAAATCCATGTGATGAAACTTTGAGGATGTTCCAGATTCAGTACAAGGTCTATTTGTTGTGTTTCGTCTATACAGAAGATAATTTTGATTGTCTTGGTTATCTACAATGGAAGTAAATTGGTCAACACTAAGAATGTAAACCCAATAAACCCTATAAACCTTACAAAATATTTTATTTAAACATTTAATAAACATTTGTAAACATTTATAGTAAACAATTCCATCTCAAGTTGTGCATTGGTGTCAGATGTCTTGATGTCTTCATAAATCTGTTTACCACCAATATGTTACCTCGTTTGCATTTAAAGGCATAAACAGTTAAAATAAAAATGTGAAACTGCGACATTATTCACGTCAAACATCTGTCGAGCACTTTGAATTGTTACCGTTAGTTTACATTAAATATTCACAACCATATTTTGTTTTAACAAGACCTGCTTTGTGCACTACAGAAGCTCACAATATGTAGACATAGATTAAATAGTTGCTCATGTTGCATTAATAATTTTACAGTAGCAGACATGAGCTGCAAGCACTTGCATGTGAAGCTGCAATATTTATGTTACTTTCTACCAGCTTCCTACCACACAGCTAATGGCTGAAGCGGTTTCAGCAAACCTCACAGATCTGTTCTAAGGGCTTGACTTTTTGCCCTACATGGACTATTTAGAAAGTATTTACGAAAATACACCTGTACACATGGGACGTAACGCCAGCCGGCCTGTGTCACAGACCCTCGGTCTTGAGCATTAAGAAAGAAATTTAAAGCCCGTGTTGTGGCCCGCTAGCCACCTGCATCCTTTCAGAAAAGTGTTTGCTTATTTCCCTATGGCCTCTCGCTTGCTCTGAGTCTCTGACTGTTTTTATATGCTCCAGGGCTGGGATTTCACAAAGCTCTTTCCGAACGTGATGAGAACTGGGGTGATGAGACTTGATGTGAGGAGGGCGATGCTCTCTGACACAATTCATGAGGCGTACAAACGGTTTTACATTCTCCACCTCAACGCATTTTGACTCAAAATGCTTGTGACGCTACACGCCCCAAATTTCATTCGGTTTTGGCAGAGCTCATGATATGCTATTACTTTAGTCTTTTACTGTTTGTTTTTAGCAGGAAAGTGTTGGCGAGTACAAATCAGCACATGGTCTGCAATTGTACCTCAAGTCAATGGCGTCTGGGTTTGAAGTCAATATTAAAAAAATTCGATGCTTTTTAATTTTCCTAAATAACATTACTGGTCGTAGAAGGGCAATTGTGAGAAAATGTAACAGTCACATTGTGATAAAATTGCAAAACTGACATCTTCAAACTTCAAATTTCGAGATGGAAAGGTTCACTCAGAAATTGAAACTTGTATTGTAAGATATAAAAGTTAATTATGAGATATAAAGGCGTATTTATAAGAAACAAGGCTGTATTTTCAGGATTGAGTCACTTTGTTAGATTTGAAGTCAAACTTTGAGATATAAAGTTAAAAATGTGTAATGGCATTTTCAAACTTTAAGATTAAACTTAATAAACTTACACTTAAAATTTGCATTTCAGGAGCTAAATATCACGTTATTGGGGTGGCTTCAACCCACGGCAACAGTGTTAAAGTATCCCAGTTCCATGGGAAAAGTGCTGACACTGATTGTAAGACATAAAGTTGAATTTTGACGTATAAAGTTGTATTTACAAGACACTGAACTGCATTTACGAGATAAAGTCACATTTTGGGATATAAAGTCAAAATTGCATCTTTGAACTTCAAATGTGGAGCATCTTCTTTCAAATTATAATATAAAAATGTCCACTTTGAGATTTAAAGTTATAAATATAAATAAATATATAAATATATAAGAGTTATAAAGATGTATTCATAAGAAACTAAACTGTGATTATAAAAGAAAGTCACATTGTGAGATAAAAAAGAAAAAAAAAAAAACATCTTATGTCACATTACGAGATAAACACATTATGTGAACGCACCTGTACATAATATATGTATATACATCAAATTATGAGATAAAAAGCACCACTTTGAGATTTAAACTCACAATGTAAATATGTAAAGTTGAATTGTGAGATGTAATGTTGTATTTATACAAAACAAACTGCTATTACAGGATAATCATATTGTGAGATTTAAAGTAAAAAAATATGTAATGGCATCTTTAACTTCAAATGTGAAGAATCTTCCATCCAATTATGAGATAAGTTTTTATCTCATTTTTCAACTCTGAGATTTAGATTCACATTGCAAAGTGTAAAGTTGGATTGTGAGATATAAACTTGTATTCATAAGAAACAAAACTGTGACATTGAGAGATATAAAGTAAAAAATTGTGTAAGGGCAACTTCGAAGTTTGAATTTGAAGCATGTTTGCGCCGAACTGTGTGATTTCAAGTTTCTCTCTGAGATTTAAAATTAAACTGACATATGTAGTCGCATTGTGCGAT
Source organism: Labeo calbasu (assembly GCA_019740295.1). Classification (NCBI taxonomy): domain Eukaryota; kingdom Metazoa; phylum Chordata; class Actinopteri; order Cypriniformes; family Cyprinidae; genus Labeo; species Labeo calbasu. Next base: position 7,848 of record JAHKKF010503607.1, read on the forward strand.
ATAATGTATTTACAAGAAGCAAAATCGCAAACGTGAGATAAAGTCACATTATAGGATATAAAATTGAAAATTGCGCAGTGGCATCTTCGAACATCGAATGTGAGGCATCTTCAGTCACATTATGAGATAAAACGCTCCACTACGAGATTTAAACTTTTATAAATATTTATTTATAGACGATTATAAATATATAATACGATTATAAATATATATTTATAGAAAACAAACTGTGATTAAAAGATAATCATATTGTGAGATATAAAGTTAAAACTTGCGTAATGCCATCTTTGAATTTCGAATGTGAAGAATCTTCCATCAGATTATGAGATAAAAAGCTCTACTTTGAGATTTAAACACACACTGTGATTATAAAGTTGAAATGTGAGATGTAATGCTGTATTTATAGAAAACAAACTGCAATTACAGGATAATCATATTGAGATACAAAGTCAAAAACTGCGTAATGGCATCTTTGAACTTCAAATGTGAAGAATCTTCCATCAAATTATGAGATAAAAAGTTTTTGTCTCATTTTATCTCATTTTTCCACTCTGAGGTTTAGGTTGTGAGATATAAAGTAAATAAAGTAAAAAAAAATTGTAAAAGGGCATCTTTGTACTTCGAATTTGAAGAATATTTGCACCAAATTATGTGATTTCAAGTTCCACTCTGAGATTTAAAATTAAACTGACATATGAAGTTGCATTGTGAGATATAATGTTGTATTTACAAGAAGCAAAACCGCAAATGCGAGATAAAGTCACATTGTGAGATATAAAGTAAAAAATTGCGTAATGGCATCTTCGAGCTTCAAATGTGAAGCATCTTAAATCAAATTATGAGATAAAAAGCTCCACTATGAGATTTAAACTCACTGCGATTATAAATGTGTATTTATAGAAAAAAAATGTTCGCTATGTGAATTTACAGGTGGAGCTTTTTATCTCATAATTTGACAGAAGATTCCTTACATTCGATGTCTGAAGATCCCATTTGCACAATTTTCAACTTCATATCTCACAATATGATTATCTTGTATAAAATTTTCAATTTTATATCTCACAATGTGACTTATCTCGTGTTTGTGATTTTTACTTCTTGAGATATGAAGTTGAAAATTGTGCAATGGCATCTTCGAACATCGAATGTGAAGAATCTTCCGTCAAATTATGAGATAAAAAGCTCCACCTTGAGATGTAAATTCACATAGCGAACTTCAAAAGTGAAGAATCTTTCATCAAAGTATGAGAAAAAAAATCTTCACTTTGAGATTTAAACTCACATTGCGAAATGTGAAGTTATATTGTGAGATATAAAGTTTTATTCATAATAAACAATACTGTCTTTGCGAGATTGTGAGATTGAAAGTAACAAATTATAAAATGGCATCTTCGAACTTTGAATTTGAAGCATTTCCTCATCAAATTATTTGATTTAAAGTTATACTCAGAGATTTAAACTTAAATTGTGAGATATGAAGTTGAATTCTGAGATATACAGTCGTATTTACAATAAGCAAAACTGCGACTGCGAGATAAAGTCGCACTATGAAATATGAAGTTGAAAATTGTGAACATCAAATGTGAAGATAAAAAGCTATACTTTGAGATTTAAACTCACATTGCGAAATGTAAAGTTGAATTGTGATAAGTTGTATTTATGTAAAACAAAACTATGATTTTAAGTCGAAAAATCCATAATGGCAACATCGAATGAAGAATTTTGTCAAATTACAAGATTAAAAGTTCCCCTGTGAGATTTAAACTGAAATTGCGAAATATAAAGTTGAATTTACAAAACACCAATTGCGAGATAAAGTCACATTTTTGGGTATAAAGTCACATTTGTGACCCTGGACCACAAAACCAGTCTTAAGTCGCTGGGGTATATTTGTAGCAATAGCCAAAAATACATTTGTATGAGTCAAATTTTTTCTATTATGCCAAAAATCAATAGGAAATTAAGTAACGATCATGTTCCATGAAGATTTTTTGTAAAATTCCTACTGTAAATATATCAAAACGTAATTAGTAATGTGCATTGTTAAGAACTTCATTTGGACAACTTTAAAGGCGATTTTCTCAATATTTCGATTTTTTTTTGCACCCTCAGATTCCAGATACTCAAATAGTTGACCATATCTTGACCAAATATTGTTCTATCATAGCAAACCATACATCAACAAAAAGCTTATTTATTCAGCTTTCACATGATGTATAAATCTCAAATTCGGAAAATTGACCCTTATGACTGGTTTTGTGGTCCATGGTCACATTTGAGATATAGTAAAAAAAAAAGTTTAAAAGCATCTCATCATTATGAGATATGATGTAAAAAGTAAATAAATGTAATAAAGTCACAATGGCTAAATGTAAAATTTGTGAAGTCGCATTTTGCGATTTAAACTCACTTTACAAGATGTAAAGTGATAATTGCGAGAAACAAAGCAGAAATTGCAATAAATATTTAAAATTGCAAGAAATATCACAGTTACAAAAAGCTCTGTTTTGAGATTTAAACTGACATTTGCGAGACAAAGTCACAATTGCAAGAAGAATACAATTGTGAGATATAAAGTCAAAATTATTATTATTATTATTATTATTATTATTATTATTTTACTCCTAAGTGGTTACAGGTTCCAGAATTATTTTGCACATTATGCTAAAGAATAAAAAAGCAAATACCTCCCATTACATAAGTGATTAGGTTGTGAATGTATTTCATGTTGACGTGAATATTGCAGGCAGATGAACGCCGGCACACGTTAGCATCTAAAACCAGAAGGAGTGTTATTTTGATCGATCAAATACAGCAACATCAGTGTTTTGCCATTAAAACAGGACGCTGCTTGTCATAATGATTCTCCGTGGTCTGTAAGTGACTATTGATTTCTCTGACGTCTCGCTGGTTTGCTGGCCCAGAAGGTTTGGTGCCTTGAGCTCCTGTAAATACAGTATATGTTTGCTATCACTCACTCATAGGCCACCAACATGAAAGTGACAACAGCCACAGTGACATAAGTCTAAAAATATCAGAGCTGTGGGACTCATTTCTCACAGAAGCCATAACCTACAAACCCAGGAATTCTTCAGCACAGATTTTTTTAGCCAGTCAGTGAGAAGCAGGCATTAAAATCCATGGTCTTCATAGTTGAAAATACCTTGTGCATCAATATGGTAGCCGAAGAATACCGTTTGATACCATCAAGGTGTTTCCACAGTTACAAAAAGCTCTATTTTTCCACAAAAGGAACTTGTATTGTATTGGATGATCAACAGATTCCAAAGCGTTCTATAAAAAGAGTATTTTTGAGTTTAGGGCCACCCACCAATCTTGTTAGGACAACAGTGCCAGAGGAGGCAGGGCCTGGCATGGCGGCACACGCTGATGGAAGATTCGGCCCACCTGGAGGTCATTCTGCTCTGATAACCTCTTCGCTCTCCTGTTTTTATCAGCCGTCTCCATCTTTTGGCTTCCAATTGGCTACTCCTCCCTTTGGGGTTGGCTTGTTTTCAGCATGAGAAATCCCAGCCTATTTATCAATATTGGATGCGTTTGTACGCCTGAGACTGCCAAAAACCTGACTGCAGCTTTGCCAAATTGCAACTTTTTTTATGTAACATTAAAATTGGTCTGTTGGAGAATTTATTTCGAAAGGATATATTATTAATTCAAATAATTAGTTTGATAAATGATATCGGTGATTAATATTATGTCGGCTGAAGTTAGAAGGCGTTACCTGGAAATGTGAATCTTTTATTCTCATTTATGAAACACAGGAATAACGGATTTTGTCATACATTGAATTTATGAAAAACATTGAGTATTTATATAATACAATATAATGTATAACAATGTAATATTGCATTAAAATTCTGGAAACATACATAAACATATAATATAATTATATAATACACACTAATCTATAGTTTAAAAAAAAGCCAATAATTAAAAATATTGAATTTTTAGTTACTGAATTAAACAAAAAAGATAATTTATGTGATATCAAAACAAGACGAAACAAAAAGGACAAAAAAGGTTAAAACAAAGCCAAAAGAAAAAAAAAAAAAAAAAAGCATGAAACAAAACAAACAAACAAAAACAGGACCAATCATAAAAATCCAAAACAAATCAACAAATTGATGAACCAAAACAAAACCACAGACCAAAACAAGGTAAAACGATACAAAATAAAATAAACCAAAACAAATGGATAAAAGAAAATAAAACCTATAAATAAAAATAAATAAAATCGGTTTCTAATTATATAATTTAAATATATATCTGTATTAATAAAAAAAGCCAATATTAAACTAAAAACTATTGAATTAATCGTTGAATAAAACCCCCCTGCAATTTATGTGATATCAAAACAAGCCATAACAAAAAGGACAAAAACGCTAAATTAAAATAATCCAAAACAAAACAAGATAAAACAATACAAAACAAAACAAATGGATAAAAGAAAATAAAACCAAAACAAATCAGGTTTCTAATTATATAATTTAATTATATATTTATAGAATTTAATTAAAAAAAAACAAGCCAGTGTTAAATGAAAACTATTGACTTAATTATTGAATTAAAAAACTGCAATTTATATGATAGCAAAACAAGCCACAAAAAGTAAGCCAAAACAAATCAAACAAAAAGCATAAACAAAAAAATCTAACAAAAACAGGACAAATCAAAATAAAAATAATAATAAAAAAATAAATAAATAAATAAAACGCAGACCAAAACCATACAAGTTAAAACAATACAAAACAAAACAAATGGATAAAATAAATAAAACCTAAACAAATCAGTTTCTAATTATATAATTTAATTAAAAAAACAAGCCAATATTTAAAAAACAAACAAACTGCAATTTATGTGATATCAAAACAAGCAAAACAAAAAGGACAAAAGTAGTAAGCCAAAACAAAAATCAAACAAAAAGCATGAAACAAAACAAATAATAAAAACAGGACAAATCAAAACAATCCGAAACAAATCAACAGATTGATAAAACAAAACAGAAATACAGACCAAAACAAAACAAGTTAAAACAATACAAAACAAAATAAGCCCAAATAAACAGATAAAACAAAATAAAACCTAAACAAATCAGGTTTCTAATGATATAATGTAATTATATAATTGAATGAAAAAAAAGCCAATGGTAATTTAGAAACTGCTGAATTAATTACTGAATTTAAAAAAATAGTTATATAACAAATAAACAAACAAACAAACAAACTGCAATTTATGTGATATCAAAACATGCAAAACAAAATGGACAAAAAAGTAAGCCATATCAAAAACCAAACAAAAAACATGAAACAAAATAATTAACAAAAACAGGACAAATTAAAATAATCCAAAACAAAACTACAGATTGATTAAACAAAACACAAACACAGACCAAAACAAAACAAGTTAAAACAATACAAAATTAAATAAACAACTGGATAAAAGAAACCAAAACCTAAACAAATCAGGTTTATTTTATTTATTTATTTTTTCAGGTTAAGATATATTTTTTTACATGTATGTTTGTCTACATACATGCATATATACATGGATACATACATACATATTTATACAATATCCTCGAATCTCCTCGAATCTGATTGGCTGAGAGGAGTGCAATATTCTAGTGATAACAGCAGTCCAACCGTTTCACCATTTGTATCATTCCACTTGCAGTATTTCTCACAACGAGTGTCACGGCGGACACTTGATATATTTGTTTAGACTTGATATACAACCGTATCGCACTGCCACTTGTATGATATTGCTTATATATAAATTCTAGAATTTATTAAAAAAAATAACTGAAAGCATGAACTGAAAACAAAGGATTGAATCAGTTTTTCAGCTTATGACTCAGTTATAAACAAATATTATAGTCACTAAATATTTGCATGATTTCTTCTGAAGCTCATTTGAATTCGTTCTGGATCATTAGATATGTCATGTTGCCTTGGAAGCAGGTCTGAAACCAGAAGGCTTCGTCATACACAAACATCCAAGCGATCCCATTCATGTTGAAACATCATGACACCATTCATTTCCTCAACACGTCCCACGAGGCAGGTATTTTTATACACGGCATCTCATCAGCCATTCGTCTAATCTTAATTCCAAACTTCATAATCACATTAGTTTGCTATATTGCCAGTTGAGGATGAGCTTTAAGTTACTCCCAGTGCTGTCTCTTATCTCCTGTTCAATGCCTGTCTGTGAAGTTGCTCAGCGTGAAGCCTGGAAAAATCCTCGGTTGATGTCATAAAGCACGTCTGCCATTGGCTCGTCTCGGAGCTCGTTAAATGAGAGAGTCCCGCTGGGCGAGCTGCCATAAATCATTATGAGCGCGGATCTTTTTTCTCATTTAGGAAGCGTCAATGATATACATACCAGTAATTAATGAAATAATTTCTTCTCTCCAATCAATAGATACTTCAGCTCCCTGCAGACTTCGTTGACATTTATCACATCGAGTGCGACTGATTAATTTGTATTGCCATTACCTCAACATGAGAAGAAATAATTTGTTGGAATGATCTATCGCTCTCATATCAGAAGACTATAGAATGCTAACCAAAAGTCCTCGAAAGCTGGTTATTTAGTGGAGATCACTTCAGATTGTTGCAGGCAGGTTAGCCGTTGTTATAAATTGTTCTTTGCTTCGCGGTGAGGTTGCTGTCGATTTTCAAGAGTGACACATTTGTGTAGGGGTTTACACTGTGAGTGTGACATTGAAATCTTTTAGTATGCGTGAAGTGAGAATGGAGTGGATTTTCAGACTCGCTTTATTGTAGGAAAAAAAAAGTCTACTTTGAGCCAGTGTGCAATCAGATTTGTGTAGGGCCTAAAGATTACACAGTTTACATAACATAGTTTACATTTCTTAAAAACACTTGGCACAGTGTGTCATAACCAACCTTTAATATGTTTTACATGTTCAAACAACAGTCATTGTAGTTCCTGTGATAATTCTTTGTTAACTTCCAGTAACTTATGTATTCCACAAATCCATAGCTACTTTGTCCAGTTTTGAAATTCATTTACTTAGAAAGCTGATTTGTTTAGGGGGTTATGTTTGTTTTTGTTTTGTTTTGACTTGGCACATTTTTGTTTCATCCTTTTTGTTTTGGTTTACTTTGTGTTAGCTTGTTTTGTTATGGCTTGTTTTGTTTTATCACTTTTTATTTAATCCATTTATTTTGTTTTGGCTTATTTTGATTATATTGGTCTGCGTTTGTTTTATCAATTAGTTGTGGCTTGTTTTGTTTTGGTCTGTTTTTGTTTTCTGCCATCTGTTTGTTTTCGCTTGTTTTGCTTTGTGTTGTGTTCTTTTGACTTATTCTGCATTAGCCTGTTATTGTTTTGTTTTGTTTTGTATTTGTTTGTTTTGCTTATTTTTAAATGTTTTGGCCTGTTTTTCTTTTATTTTATCCATTTGTTAAGGCTTAATTTGTTTTGTATCGTTTTGACCTTTTTATTGGCCTGTTTTTGATTTGTTTTATTAATTAGTTTTTGCCA
>JAHKKF010503611.1:0-11554 GCA_019740295.1 Labeo calbasu
GACTGAAAGAGGAAGGAAAATCAGGGATGACAAGTGCTAAGGTAGGCACCTCCATACGTATTCCAACAAAATCTCTGGGAAAGGTGATAGTAACTTCAACGTAACCAAGGTAGGGAACATTTTGACCACTGGCACTCTCAACTTCAAGCAAATTGCCCAAAGATTGAATTTGTTGGTCACTGAGATTCCTGTTGTAGAAAGATTGCGTGATGGTGGTGACTTGTGAACCTGTGTCGAGTAAACAGTCAAATGTCATTCCTGCTATGTCAACTTGGGCGGTGCATCTAGTCCCAGTTAACCCCCTGGGTATGAATGACTGCCGTGCGTTCACCTGTGCTTGTGACATCAACACTTTATATGGTTTGGGACACTCTGAATTGGTCTCAGTTCCTGCTTGCCCCGCAGCAAGAACAGCTGCTAGTTTAACTGAGGCTTGGGGCTGCCATACTGCAAATCCCATCAATTCTGTGGCTTTGTGAGTTGGCTTCTTTTCTCTGCTACCAATGTGGGATTTGGATCATTGGAACAGGAGCTGGCAATATGCCCCTCCTCTCCACATCTAAAGCAGTACCCCGGTTTAGGTCTAGCTGGCATACTACACTTGCATTCAACTATACAGAGCAGCAACAAATGAAATAAATCAAACTAACCAGAGAATGACATAAACTGAAATAATAAATGAAAAGGCTACAAGCATATATACATGTAATCAGTATCAGAAATCTGAAAGCACGTCTATAACATGGCTACAGTTGCTGCAAGCAAGCATTCCAACAATCTAAGATGCAGAAAAACATTTGCAAAAGAACCTGACTGTAACCCATTGGGGTTTTTATTTCGCTTTACAAATTCGCTTCCACAAATTCAGTGGTTAAAATTCGGCAGAAAATTCTGCATTTCACATCCGGGAGCTGCAGGAATAGCAGTAGAGCACCGATACATGATCTCCAGCTGATTTCAGTCGCTCACCAGCAGGTGGTGCAAGCAGCTGTTGGTGAAGGCCAAAGCGACCAGTAGTACAAGTCATTCTTCATGTAGCTTTCATGTAGCAAGCGCTAAGTAGATGTTATGATTATCAGGGCCAGTATCACTATTAAGAAAAGCTGATTATGTTTACATTTAATTCAACATGTTCGCTGCTACTCGTTTCCCAGTGTAGACTACATGTAAGCAACTTTCTCTAATCTCCTTTGCATTAATGTTTTACCCGACGCTGATATACATATAACTAACATTAAATCTGATGAAGACATATATTGCTTTCGGTTACTTAGTTTCCTTAACTTTGTATCATGGCTTGTGTGACGCTGTGCTCTAAATACTGTAAAGTGATTCCCTCATACGTCACACTCCGGGATTCCCCAACGACGCAAAACGCCCCTCAGTGAACTAATGCAGTGATATAAGACATCAGATCTCAGAATACACTTCATTGATGATATGACCTATGAAGACTACAGTTAAGCAGAAGTAGAATGTGAATGAACGTGCAAGGTTTCATGTTGTTTCTGTATAAAATAAAATAAATAGAATAAATGCTTCACGTGGATCAGTGGGCTCACACAATGATAGCCATTAAAAGACCAAACTCAAAATACACCGACCTCATTGATGATGCAAACTATACACACAGGCAGATGATATCAGAATATGAATGCAAGTTATGCAACGTGCAAAACTGCACATTAAACATACTTCCAATAAAGAATCCGTAAGGTTTTTTCTGACACCTGGACGTGACTCGCCGCAATCTCTGATGAAATCAGTCGGGTTTTCTCTGTATTAGAGACCTTTTGAAGTTACATTTGAATGCATTCGTTTACTGGATCTGTGGACTGAAAAGTTTACAGGGGTTCACCGGTTTAGGAAATTTCTGATCTTAAAAACCTGTTTCCTATTAAGGTACTGTTTTCGTTACTGATTTAAATCAGTAATCAATAATAATTATTATTATACCATTCTGCGCGGCTCCCCCTGACATGCTCTCGCGAATGAACAGCCAGCATCTGTCAGTAGGTGCGTTTCCATTAGGCCTATTTTCAATTTCACAATTTAAATTTGTGCATCTTAAAGGGTAATGGAAACGCAGCTACTGTCGGCGTCCTCTTTGACTGGAGTACGGGAGATGGAGCTGGCGCGGGCGCATCAGGCGCAATCATCAAACATATCTCAAAGAAAGCCGGCGCCACGGTCCTGAAAGCATTATCAGTAGGCGCGTTTCCATTACAGATTTGTGCAAAACTTTGGCGATATTTTACACGTTGATTTAAAAAAAAAAGTATTGCGAAATGACGTTTCCATTAACCGATGTTATGCGACTAAAACGTCATTTGTTTATAGTACATTGAAGAATGATCATATGACATTTTACATATGCCATGTGACCTATAAATGCGAAAAAGCCTTTTCCATTGCAGTTTTTTGCGAAATGTTCCTTTTTCGAATTGCCTGAAAAACCACCTCATGCGAGTGTAAAAACTTTTTTGTCATATATGGGAGTTTTTGCGAAATTGACGCGTTTCCACTGTATTTTTTTTAATTCACAATTTAAATTTGCGCATCTTGAAGGGTAATGGAAACGCAGCTACTGTCTTTACTGGGCGTTCTAGCGCATATTTGCATTTATTCACATATGACTGGATGTGGTGTACTGTCATGATTTTGGCTAAAGCAGGAGACCACTGGATGATGTGCATCAGACTTGGAAGTGGCTAAACGCAAAGCCGACTGATAAAGAAGTGGGTATACACCATATACCTGTGTATACCCTCCACTACACCACTGATCATAACTTCTACTTAGTGCTTGCTCGATTTCTGCAGATCAGTTTTTGTGAATGAATGACTTGTGCTACTACTGGTCGTTTTGGCCTTCACCAACAGCCGCTTGCGCCACCCGCTGGTAAAGCGACTGATAGCAGCTGGAGATCGTGCATTGGTGCTCTACTGATATTCCTGCAGCTCCCGGATGTGAAATGCCGAATTTTCGAACACCATGAAGTTCAGTAAATAATGACTAAGTTATAGTGTATGTTTGGGTGAACTTTAATCACTGTCACTATGTGTAGTTAATCCAAAACTTAAGGTAGTATTGTGTGTGTGTGTGTGTGAGAGAGAGAGAGAGAGAGAGAGAAATTAAATTCTCCTTTAAAATATTTGTTTGTTCTTCACAAAAATCCAAATGTTTAAATATATATAAACATTTATTTATGGACTTATTTTTTTGCAATTAATTCAAGGAGCTGAGGAATCTTTCCTCACTTTGACTTGCTTCCCGACGCCACCTTTCTTCTCTTTCTCTGTCCGCAGCATGTTGTCATTCCTTCCGCTCTTGGCTGTCTCATTCTCGTCTCTCCTCCTTCTCCTGCTTTTCTCTCCATCTTTTCTCCCCCCTTTTGACTGCTTCCTGCTCTCTTACCGATTCCCTCTCCTCCATCTCCCTGATCAGAACCTCAATGGATTTATGACTTCTCTTCCTTGATGCTCTTGGTGTGCACACAAATCAAGAATCAGAAATGTGCTGTAATATCTGTTTGAAATAACATTAGTTAACAGCATATGACATGAGTTTTTATTGATTTCTGAAATATACTCACTCAAAGCCTTTGATGGCTGCATTTCGTTTTCAGGTGAAGAGAGCCTCATTAGCCACTCTCCACTGGATACTGCTGGGACCCCAAGTGGACGCATCCACTTCAACTGTGAAAGGAACTTGGGGGTCTGGATGGTGGAGAATTGTGGCCATGCTGAAGGAGCCTCCTTGAGCTTCTTGAATGCTCCGTGGGCAGTGGAGTTCCAGGACAGGGACTTGGGTTTACCTTAGAGCATGGAGGCCAGGGGAGCTGTGTGGAAACTGAAGTTTTTGATGAATCTCCGATAGAAATGGCATTTCCTAGAAATCTCTGCAACTCCTTAATGTACTCCCAGAACACCTTGTTCATGAAATCTTGGAAGACGGAGGTGAGTTGGCCAGGCCATACGGCATAACCTGATATTTGTAGTGGCCAGATGGTGTGATGAATGCCGTCTTCCACTCGTCACCTTCCCGGATCCGAACAAGGATATAAGCGCTCTGCAGGTCCAGGTCTTAGTGAATATGCAGGCTCCACGGAGTTCCTCTAGGGTGGCTGGGACCAGGAAAAGTGGGTAAGGCAACTTTACGGTTTGAGAGTTCAGAGCCACACGTGTAATCAATACATGGTCCCCTCTTTCTTGTTCGCAAAGAAGAAGCTCGAGGCAGCTGGAGAGGTGGAGTGTCGGATGAAGCATTGTTTACGAGCCTCCTTGACATAGTCCTCCATAGCCTCAGAGGTCCTGGGCATGGTGTCGAGCCAGAGTCGATGAGGGCAGCGACTGAAACAGAACAGTCTGGGGTGGGTAGTTATTCTGATAACAATGACAAGGTGGAAATGTCAGGTTCAAGTTGAAGGGTACTCACCGCAGTGCATGGGGGTCAGATGGGGCAGAGCTTGATGAAGTGATCGACCGCTGCACAATATAGACAAAGTCGCCAGACAGCAAGTGAGCTTTGCGTGAGAGAGCCTGGTTGAATGGCAAGCTGGTGCGGCAAGCTGGTTGGCGGCTTCAGTAAGCAACTACACCATCCAGATGGATTAGTAGCGACTGGTGTGAGTGAGGCCTGGAGGGGGAATGTTATTGGTCCTGTCTTCTGTCACAGAACATGCCAGAGACAAAAGGTAAGCGGTCAAACAGGTACGTTTATTGACAGATGCAGTGGGCAGATTGTGAAAGGCAGATGGCAGGTGAGTATTGGGCAATGTAAACAGTTCTTGGGTTCTAAGCTGGTTTGCTTGATGCTTGTTTCCTTGCAGGTTGGCTGGCTTGCGTAGATGGAGGAGAACTGGAACTGGAAGGTAAGTAGCAGGTAAGATGGTAGACCGTACGATGAGAGACTGATGGAGCGTGTAATTGAAGGAGTGCTGATTGGTAGCTGCAGGTGCTGGTAATTATTAGTCAGGTGATAGTGATCAGGTGAGTGTTGTGGCTGGTGACTGTGGTGACTGAGGTGGCTGTGACTCAGTGGAATCCCTGACATATATAGTCATTTATAGCTGATGCTCATTAAGAAATATTTGTTTTATTTGTTTGATGAATAATGGGGTTTTCACCTTATTAGTTTCAGAGAGGCAATAGTTTATCTTCCCACAAAAAAACGCAACACTGAACTTAATCGCTTGCATTTTATGGATCTCATGCACTTTATTCTGTTTTCATTCAAGGTATTTATTTAGTATTTGCTCATTACTCTTGTTTATCTTTTGTTGAATACAAATTATTTTATTAAGAGACTCTACAAATGAGCATTTTCTCACCAATCTTTTGCATAAATCAGATGACCAACTCCAAACCTTTAGTTTGCATTAACTGTAAATGATTGAAAAAACCCTGTTGGAAGTGTTTTTATACTGACATGGTAAACCAAGGTAAAAGTCCTTGACTGATAAGATGGGTGGGCATATGTGGTAATCTGACATACTCATAAATGCATTTTAAGTAACAGGTGACAGAGAAATCGTAACGTCATTGGTGAAGTGAGTACCAATCACCCGAGGAATGCTCTAATAAATTAAACTCTATTCCGTGTTTTAACTTCAGCCTTGACTTCCACGCTGCTGCTTTCTCCAATCCATTCCACTTGGCTCCTTCAGTCTGTATAAATTATACTCCATTCCATATTTTCACTACTTGTGCCTGCTGCACTCCCATGACATAGCAAGGTAAACAAAGCATCTTAGCATATTTGCTGCTCAGATGGGTTTGGCTTTGTACTCACATACTGTCAGTAAACAAGCTGGTATTTAAGTGTACATACATCATTTGTTAGCATCTTGGCATTGTCTTACTAAAATAAGCAGGGACATCTCTAAAAAAGATGTTGCCTTGATGACAGCATTATGCTATATTTTTTCTCATGCTATAGCCAGACAAAAGTATCAAAACACGTTATTAAACGGACATTTCCAGTTTTTAAATATAATTGGCTAAGCTGTGTTTGATGCCATTGTAATGTACTTTGTGACCACAGTTCAGAGTCTTGAGACTGCAGCACGGTATTACCGCGCCATCTAGTGTTTGTGTCTGTACCACAAATGGCAACATTCTGCTGTATGTTGCTGTGGATTAACTGCTTGGCGGAGGAAGGATTTTTTTGCTCAAAACAACGATAAATGTTTTTATAAAAACCACACCTGGAAGATGTTCCCATAGTGTCAGTTATTCACAAAGCCAAGCTTTCTTTATCTACATTAACACATACTTTTCTTTCTCCCTCCTCCTTTTTATGTAATACACCCCTCTGTTTTGATGTGAGATACTTAAAAAAATGCACACAAAACCAGTTAGAACCAATTTTAGGAGAATAAAAAAATGTTTTGTTTCAATTTTCTTTTTTTGTAAGCTTTATAGGATGTATATTTAAAAATTATTTTATGATCTGGTGTTACATACCCCCTTTCTACAACCTTGACTACAGTGCAGTAATTTTTCTTTGCCTTCCAAAATTCTTTCACATTATTCTAACATCTAAAGTATGGCAGAGTTATTCCAGAAGCTGAAAGAAAAATGACTGGCATTCTCCGTTGAACTAAATGTCTCAGGCAGTATCTAGTGTGTCCTTTAAATGCCGACTGAAAACTGATTTTTCAAACATGTGAAGGAGCTTTACTTAATCTACTAGTCATTAAAGGCAGGTTCTACTAGGCTGACTCATAAAAGTCATATTGCAAAATCAAACATCTGAGAAGACTGAAGTTGAAATGTGGACTGAAATGTGGACTTCTGTGTTAAAGAAACTCTTGAAACATTATTATGGAAGGCATTAGTCTGTTTTGCACTGTTTTTTTTTTTTCTCTCTCCAAGACAATATTAATTCAAATTAAGATGTTAAAAAAAACTGTTTCATTCATATTCTTGCTCATAGAACCAGATAAGAGACTTAATTCCACATAATATTGGAAAGTAATATATTGACATCTATTTTTATAGTTTAGCAGTTATTTAATAATTATATATATATTTATTTTTACAAGTTCACAAACATAAAATGTGTCGTCAAATAGTTTGCTGTAGGATGATGTATTACGGTGTTTACATGACTTAATAATGTGACTAAAATACATCACAATTCATTCATGCGTTTTCCAAATATATCATAAATGTATTTCTTCCAATAGCAATTTCTTATTCATAGTCCGATTATTGCTGTCTGTGTAAATGTAACCAATTTTAGGACCTTTGATTTAGCTTTTAGCCAGAATAGAGCTGCCAAAATTGGTGAATTTTGACCATGTTCAATTGTCCGAGGAACACAAGACTTGTACGGTCCAGAAAAGGTTTGTTTAACGTCATCAGAAAAGAAAAGAAAAAAAATGTGGTTCAAGTTATTATCTTCAAAAAGGTTTTAAATGGTTGTCTTAACATACATACTCTTGAAACTGGAGATTTGCATCTATTGAACCATCATCATCATTATCATAAATACATTTTCAGTGCAACATGAGAAAGTGATCATGTCCATGTATATAAACATCCTACTGTAAAGTGCCTACAAGCAACACAACATTATTACACATTCAAGGTAAAAAAGGTGCAAACATTTCTTTAGATGTATAAAAACAATTGATTTAAAAATTAAAATACATAAAAATGTATATCATGCATTTTGTTCTTCGGGACTTTACCCTTTTTCAGACCTACATCTGGCAAGCTAAAATTCATATACATTAAATTATTGTCATTTATTTGTTTTACTTTATTTTTACAGTGCAGAAAATAAAAGTGCTTTCTTCAGATTAGGTTGAAATGTACATATTGCATGTCCCTATGAAAGAAAAAGTACTGAAAGATAATCTGAGAGGTAAGAGGAGAGCAGACAGTTGGAACGGGTATCTCCGTATCGTAAGTCACGTACTGTACATTTCATATGTGCCATTCAGTCTGTGTTTGTGTATACTTGCATCCAAGGGTTTTACAGTCCTGCACTAGCAAAGCCAACCTGACTATATATATATATATATATATATATATATATATATATATATATATATATATATATATATATATGTAACTGTACATTTACACACCTGCTGATCTCCAAACCGATCTGAGCTGCCATGGTAGGGTGGCACAAGCACAGGAGAATAGTACAAACTGGACCGTTTTTATTGTGTTTTTCTTATGTTAACAAATAGGTTTCTTTTCGTATTCTTAGAATTAGCTTACTAAATATATATTTACATCAATTCAGGGCATTATAGTCATAATAGAATCACATTTGTATATGCACCTTGTAAATGCTTTGGAAAGGAAGCATCTGTACATAGTAGTAGTGAAGTCAGTCCCAAACCGAGAGCAACACACTTCATTTACGTCTCGTCTGAACAGATTACTGGGGTACGGTTTTGGCAAAACTACCTTATCCAGGCTGGAGGACGGACGCTCCTGTGATCAGGAGTTTCATCCAGCACTACAGATTCGATCTAGACTCTGAGACTTCACATCGACTGCTAACCACAAGCCTTCCGCACATGAACGGACGCGATTCCGGCCCAACAGGAAGCCTGTCTGCACTAGAACAGCACAAACCTATTGATAACATCATTGCTGCTTAATGGGAATGCCCTGAAGTTTTTAATTGCATTGATCTGTTCATGTAGTTCCTGTAATCCTCATCTCTAGCAGCAGCTTGCTGCTACGCTTTTCTTGCTATATTTTCCGTGGCTACGTCCTGGTCACGAGGCAGTTTACGATCCCAAAGTTGTTATGACCAGTCTCAGTGTATTTGTTCTTAAGGTGGCTAGTCGTTTTGTGTAGTGTACCGTTGCGTTTCTCGGAGGATGTGTGCGCACACATGTTTCACGAAAATCTGTGTTGGTTTCGCTTTGGTGCAACTAAAAGTGAAAGTGTGTGCTGGTGTGATGTCTGTCTGTGTGTGTGTGTGTGTGTGTGTGTGTGCGCGCTTCAGTTTTGAGGACCCTGGCCCCAGCCTCCTGCGCTCGGCGGACGACTCGGCTCTCCGCTCCCTGATTGGTCGAGTTCAGCACTGTCACAGTCCGAGTCCTCACACAATGCGCGAGTCTGGGAACAAGACAAAGAGCACGGTCAAAGGACGCATTCAATGCGACACTATTAAGATTGCCTAAACGAGCACAGTCATTGAGAGAAATCTGGTCTTGGAGGTCCTGCAGAGTCTGTCTGTTTGATCCAACTAATTTCTACAGGACAATAGACCTCCAGAGCCAGATCTGAAAAACCCTGCAACATTTGTTTTTTCTCAGGGCGATATGTGTTATAAAGTTTCACACAATACTGGTACCTCCAGGATATTTTGTTCCAGGTCAAAGTTTGCCCTCTCCTGTTCGAGGGCAGCGGCCTCTCTTTCAGACAGAGTAGGGTCTGTAATATCAACAGGGATCTCAGACCCTTGGGAGATGAGGTCGTCGCTCCGATCGTCCAACCGCTCGTCTGTGTTGGTGCTGACCACGTCTGGCGTGCCGCTGTGGGAGTGGTCAGTGGTGTGGCCCTCCTCTCCCTCCGAAACGGACAGGTTCTCTGAGCTGAAAGTGGATACTGATTGGCACTTGGTTATACTGGTCGGCCGTCTGCAAAATGGACATTAGAAAACATAGAAACCAATAAACAAGGATATATTAATATTAGAGCTGTCAAAAATACCGGGTTGCACTTTATTTTATAGTGCATGTACTTGCAATGTACTCACCTAAGAAAGTAATGGTAATGTAAGGTATCTACATTGGTTAGGGTTAGGGTTAGGTTTAGGGGTACCTGAGGTTCCCTAGGTTTAGTACCTAGTTATTACCCAGTTTTTATAAAATGACTATAGCAAGTACATAGTATGTATATGCGAAACAGGACTGTAAAACAAAGTGGCTCTCATGGCTTCATGGGATAGTGAAGTGTCAATCAAATGTGCAAGTCAAACCTGTACTGGAAGCACCCCTGCCCTGCACATGTCTCCCTTATCAGACACACTCAGTTCATGTTGTGCAGCCTCTACTAACGAGTTGATGAGCTGAACCAGGTGTGTTAGATGAGGGAGACATACCAAATGTGCAGGGCAGGGGTGCTTCCAGAACCGGTTTGAAAACCACTGCCCTAGAGTTAAACAGTTGAGTTTTACCATTTTCATATCCCTTCAGCCGATCTCCAGGTCTGGCGGTAGCACTTTTAGCATAGCTTAGCATAGATCATTGAATCTGATTAGACCATTAGCATCTTGTTCAAAAATGACCAAAGAGTTTCATCGTGTAGTAAGACAGACGGAAAATGAAAAGTTGCGATTTTCTAGGCCGATATGGCTAGGAACTATACTCTCATTCCGGCGTAATAATCAAGGATCTTTGCTGCCGTACCATTGGTGCAGCAGGCGTAATGATATTACGCAGCACCTGAAAATAGGTTGACTTCCGTCAACATAACCAACGTGACCACCTGCTTGCACAGGGAGAACATTTTCAATCGCAACTTTTCATTTTCTGTCGGTCTTCGTACACAATGTAACTACAGAAGAGTCAAGTTTTAAATAGGAAAAATATCAAAACTCTTTGGTCATGTTTGAGTGAGATGCTAACTGTCTAATCTGATTGAGGGGAGTTGGAAAATGAGCCTGTTTTCAAATAAAGTGGAGTGTTCCTTTAATGATTCCTAGTTTCGTTTCCAATAACATAAAAATGTCAATAAAAAATGAGGTCAAACATTTTTGTTCTGTATTTTTTACAACGCTTTCTGTTGCAGCTGAATAACATGAGCAAAAATCAGCAGCCTACAGAACACTTAGGCCTAAAAGGAACTTTTGTCTGTGGTTTTAACAAAAAACACCTCAGCAATAACAACTAGATTAATATAAACTTCAAACATTCAATTGTTAAAGACAAGTAAACAGTCAGTAATAAAATAGGAAAAAGCAAATAAATGAGCAATAGACCTTTCTCACAGAAACCGGAAATACGCAATCGCAGGGAATGCAGACTTCCTGTCTAATGTCAACACAGCAGAAAGCCGGGTAATTTAAAAATGGAGAGAGTCTACACAACTTCCCTCACGGGTTTGCCAAAGATCACCTTTGCCGACGTGACGAGAGTCGTGGAGGAAAACTCCGTCACAAAGAGGAACAAACTGGATAAAGGATATAAATTTTTCCACGAAGAGTTTATCCATAATAGTGATGCGCGGATGGTGGTTATATCCGCGGGTCGGTAATAAAAAAATGTATTCTGATTATTTGCGGATGGGTCGCGGGTGGATGAGAAAAATCAATAATGACGCAAATATTAACTACATTTTCTAAAATATGAACCTGTTTGAACCTGTGTGTGTTTCGGTTCGCCTGTTCGAAAAGTTGTGACAGAAAAGGTGACATTCCAGATAAAGTTTGAAGGGAGTTTACGCCTGTGTTAATGTTATTGAGTAGGGTAATACGCAGTGGTGTACAGTACCTGCGGATACCCATTTCTTTATCAGTCGGCTTTGCGTATACCCACTTCTAAACCCCTTCTGATGCGCATCATTCAGTAGTG
>JAHKKF010503615.1:0-20332 GCA_019740295.1 Labeo calbasu
ATTCAATTCACGGGCAACAGCTCTGGTGGACATTCCTGCAGTCAGCATGCCAATTGCACACTCCCTCAAAACTTGCGACATCTGTGGCATTGTGCTGTATGAAAAAACTGCACATTTTAGAGTAGCCTTTTATTGTGGCCAACCTAAGGCACACCTGTGCAATAATCATGCTGTCTAATCAGCATCTTGATATACCACACCTGTGAGGTGGATGGATTATCTCTGCAAAGGAGAAGTGCTCACTAACACAGATTTAGGCAGATTTGTGAACAATATTTCAGAGAAATAGGCCTTTTGTGTACATAGAAAAAGCCTTAGATCTTTGAGTTCAGCTCCTGAAAAATGGGGGCAAAAACAAAAGTGTTGTGTTTATAATTTTGGTCAGTGTACTTAATTTTTTTCTATCAGTTATGTTTATTAGGGTTGTATGTTACATCTAATGTTGTCAAATTAATGTTTATTGTATTATTTCAGTTTCATGTGGGTTACCTTGATGATGTTTAGTGTTTGTGTCTCAGAGGTGGACAGTAGTAAAGTATTTTTACTTTACTCAAGCAAATTTTAAAAAGTATCTGTACTTTATCAGTGTTTTTATTTGGAAAACTTTTACTTCTACATTCCAAAGCATAATGTTGTACTTTTTACAGCACTACATTTCATAAATTAAAGTTATTTTTTTACCTTTAATACTCAAGAACATTAAAAATGTAGTACTTTCTTGTACTCAAGTAAATCTTTGAATTACTTTTACTTGAGTAAATGTAAGAAAGTTCTAGATTTTTAATGTAAAATATTAAATTATATTTAATATGAAACATACACTTAAAAAACAGCTTAAAAAATTTGTTTCAACTTAAAAAGTAAGTGTTCTGGCTGCCTTACAATTTTTAGTTTACTCAACTCAAATATCAAACGTTATTTTGACATTTCATGTTGACTAAACGTAAAAATTTTAAGGCAGCATGAACTCTTACTTTTTGAAACAGCTTTTAAGTTATAGTTTTTTTTTTTTACAGTGTAGTGCAGTAAGAAGTATAATATTATAAAGAAAAACACTTTGATAAAGTACAGACACTTGAAAAGTATTTTTAAAGCACAGTAAAAATACTTAACTATACCGTCCGCCTCTGGTTTGTGTGAATGACTATGCACACCTTCTATATATGTTAGTATTTTCGTTCTCAGTTTGTGGAAAAACTGCTTGTAATAAGCTTTGGTAAAAACCTAAAATGTTGCTACCTTAAAATTCCAGAAACCACAGCTGCCAGTTTTCTACCGTTAATTTTATGATTTATTTTTTTTTTTATACACAGTGTTACTCATTTTAGGTAATGTACCCTGACTACTTATAAGACTTTTAGATTACTTTTTAAAATCAGATTTTAAACTTACTATTAAGCACACTGTATTGATAATAAAAAGCAAAGAGAAAGAATATATTTTTTATTTTTTAAAACATCACAAAATGCATTTAACATTACAGTTTGCATAGTTATTTGCTTCATATATGGTCAAAAGCATGGTCATCATTTGCACATTTTTTCGTCCGTTCTATTTTGTGAATATAGTCCAAGCTAAATGTTATGAGACAAAGTAGGATTTTTAGAACGGAAAATTTAAAAGAAAAAAAGAAACAATAAATTATGAATGAGTTATGTAATAATGTAGTATGTAATAATGTAATCCATAAATAGGTAACTGTAATCTGATATATAATATCAGATTTTATAAGCATTATAAAATGTAATATACTGTAATTATGATTAATCTGATTACATAACCCTTACCAAAAAGCAGTACTTCAAATTTATTTAATTAAGTACACTTAAGTAAAGTTCTGGTCTGCGTCCCAATGTGTATACTATCCATCCTAAATTCTATGTGATAGTAGTAACTTTCAGTACTATTTAGGGCAGATAGGGTGGATAGTATGCACACTGGGATGCAGGGCAAGGATATTTTTAGTATACTTTATGTAGTAAGTACACAAATATCAGTGTACTAGTAGTATACTTGAACGTGTACTATTTCAATACTCCTTGGGACTAAATTGGCCTACTTTCTAGTGTATAAAATTATACTTTTAAGTATACTTGAAGTATAACAGTGGTAAACTTTGAGTATACAACTAGTTTACATCAATGTTTTTACTAATTAAATACTAGTAGCATTTTTAGTACACTTTGAAGTATAGTCTCAGTAAACTACTAGTTTAGTAGTTTTATACTGCAAGTACACTCACTTAAAGTTTTCTTTAAGTGACCTTTAAATTATACCGTAAGTATACTACTACTATGTACTGCAAGTGTGTTAAAAAACAGTCTTGAAAGTATACTCTATTTAATATAGTATTTTATTCCGTACTATTAAAGTCAACAGCTGCCGTCAACTGTTGGTTTAGAACAAGGGCGAGTAAATGATGACAGAATTTTCATTTTTGAGTGAACTGTCCCTTTAAGAACACTTAAGTGGCCTTTATTTAATTAACATTATCCGTAAGTACATCTTTTAAATATATTTTTACAATTTAAAGTACACAGAAGTGCACATTCAGTGCAATTAAGCACACTTCTTTTTCCCAAAATCCTTGCAAATACCCAAAATATCCTAAAAATCACATAGAGACATGCTGTAACCATCTTTAAACTTAAGCAAACTTAGCTAAGCGCTAACACTGCAGTGCTGAGTTTTGCAATGGCAGGCATTGATGTTTTTTTTTTATCACAAAATGTAAAAATCTAGTTGATCATCTCGAAACCTCCAACACAAAACACTTGAGTGATGACCTTTTAAGAGCAAGGTGATTTTGCGTGGTTGGAGGTCTTAGAACTTCTCAGACATGCTTTTTATTTATTAGATTACATGAAAGCAGGAAGAAAAGCTGAAGGTTTGTGCAGGAGTCGTCCTTTTGGTCTCAGACGCCGCCGAGCAGCAGGGTGATAGATGAGCCAAGAGCGTAGCTCATAATTTCATTAGTTAATTAGAGCAATGACATAATCCGGTCACCCCGAGACCCCTTTACAGGTCACCATTATTCCTTCAAGCTCTCTGAAAACTTGTTTGGAGGAAATGAAGCAACCACAAGGAGAGTAATTCGATTGCGCGACGGCTCCATATGGCGCCCTGGATGTTTGTGGTTATAATGAGCCGATTCGTGTGGACGGCGTGGCACCGCTGGCCCGTCGGACACAACAAACGCTGTTCAAATGCCAAACATCCTCCCCCAAACCTATAAAAACATACATGACGAATCTGGTTAGGGAATAAAAGATGGAGAGGACAATGGTGGGTGGAAAACTGGAGGATTGGCGTGGGGTGAAAGAGGGGGTGTCAAGCGGTCCACAAAAAAAACCTCGCTGGAATAACACTGGGGCGCTATGGGACACACAAAAAGCACAGGCACCTCTTTTCTGCTTCGCACGACTGAAAGGGGAAGATAAGGGAATTCGGCATTACAGAGACGGGCGGCGATTCAGCGTTGTTTTCAGCTCTTTGGCATTATGCATATGTGTTGAAGAGTTTAGGCTGATAATGCAGCACTTTGTTTGACAAGTCTTACTCTTTTCGGGATACACTCTCTTTTTTGTGCCGTGTATTGTGATGTGAGGCATTAGCCCAGTTCGTCTGTGCAAAGACACAGAGGTCAAGGTCTGACTTTCATGGCCTCCGAGATCGTACACATAAACAAGCACAGAACTGATCAGTCATTTATAAAAGACAAAATACGTAGGGCCGTGCATAGGGAAATGTTTGGTGAAAGACAGTATAAATTAAGATTTGCCATTACTTGTCTATTTTTTATATGAAAGAGCTTGCATTTGCTGCATAACATGTTTGATACTATTTTTGATGAAATGATTTAATGGTACTGTAACAGCAAAAACAGCAAAAATAAAACAAAACAAAACAAAACAAAAAACTGATAAAACTGGTAAAACACATATTACTAATGTTTTCCATAATTTACATATTTACTTCCCTAAATGTATATTATTAAAAAAATAAAAAAATATATTAATAATAATAATAATATATATATAATTTGTAAAATTATAATAGTACTTTTATGTAAAGCAAATTAAATTATACAGTCATGTCATACTGTACCCAAACAGCAAAATTATTTTAATAAGTTTTTTATGTCTTTTGCAATATGCAAAAATAAAAGAAAGATAAAAAAAGATATATACACACACACACACACACACACACAAACCTGATAACAAACAAACACACAAACAAACAAATAAATATTTAGCTATACATAATTTACCTATTTATTTCCCTGGATGCATTATTATAAAATCAAAATATAAAATATATATGTAAAACTTGCAATAATACTGTTATGTAAAACTTCAAACAATATGAAATTATACAATCATGTGGTACTGTACCTAAACTCCAAAATTGTATTGTTATTATTATTATTATTATTATTATTATTATTATTATTATTATTATTATTATTATTATTTTATGTCTTTTGCTAATTACAAAAAACTGATCAAACTAGTTAAAAAACACCATTGGCTTTACATAATTTACCTATTTACTTCCCTAGCTCAAAATATATATGTATATGTATATATATGTATATATTATAATAATACTGTTATATGAAGATTTAAACTACACACATATAATTAAGAATATTTTTCATCTGTTAGTTACAATATATTAACCGTATTTAACACCTTTTTAAATTTTATTATTGCAGTTTTTTTAGACATGCTGTTTTGCTTAAAGTACACTGAAAGAAAGTGGTGTAAGGATGATTTTGAAAGAATTTTCACTGTGAAATTGCTAGTAAATTTCACAAATATTGTGAATTAAAGCTGAAAATCTTACGTAGAAATACTGAAATAGTATTTTCTTAAACAAACAAACAAAAAAAATTTTAACATAATGTTTTTAACATATATTTTTTAAAATCACTTTTTTTATTTTGCATTCCCTGATAGCACACATACATCACAGAGACGTCTACTTGTCTGTTTTTACGTCTGGAAGACGTAGAGTGTTTTAGCGTGTTTGCTCATCTGCAATACGTCTATAGGATGTTTCCTATCAAATGTCAAATAGACGTCTATTAGATGTCTTTAAGATGTTTATGATGTTTATATCTTACAGACGTCTGTCAGATGTTTGTACGCAGCAGATGCTTTCCAGATCAATTGATCTTTAACAGACATCTTGCAAATTCACATGTGCTATCTAGGTTGTTTTGTCTGTGGCTAAACAACGACAGTATTATAGGTCCATCAGACAGGAATGTGAAATATACATGTATGTCAAAGCAAAAATGTTGATGTTTTGTTTCATATCAACATGCTTATTAGCTATGTCACTAACACGTAGCCTTAGGGTTCTTGTGGCCTCATTTTAGAGCAAATGAGCTTTCAGTTGCCATTTATGTGTCAAACTGAAGAGTTTCTTCCTTCACATCCATGATACTGTACTTGAAAATGAACATAATTACTTCAACCCTAGGCTAGGCTAGTCAAAGACTCTGAAACGTAAACTGATCTAAAGATATATCATTAGCTCTATACATCCCACCTGAACCCCTTCAGCTAAGGTTTTTTTTATTATCCTGGATATTCGCCAACTACAGTTTCATCGGTTTCTTTTCAAAGAGTAATAACATAAATCATAAAAGACTCATTGCTTGGATATTTAAGGGCAAAAAGATTAATCAGACTGTGTTTTGCAAGGCTGCGTGTGTGTGTGTGTGTGTATGTGAGTGAGTGTGTGTGTGGAAAATTCCAGTGTGAGGTGAACTCAAGGTAGCTTGGAGGGGTGATAGATGAGAAAATATGAGTTTTAACTCTTTGTTTGTAGGTTATGCTGCTGTGTGTGAGAATAGTTTATAATTTTATCATACTTTCTTCACGTCTAATCCATATTAGCATCCTTTGGGTATGTTTGTGAAATAGTGCGGGGATAGGATTGTTACCTGTCAAAACTGTAGAACGCAATTTTGAATTAACCAATGCTTTTAAGAAAAAAAAACTAATTATAGAAAATATTCCCCTTTAGACTCTGTTCTTCATGAGCTGTGCATTATCCTTTACTTAGCGTTTAGCTTCTTATTAGCTTAATGCTACATAAAGGCTAATTTAGTAAATCAGCCTTACTTTTAAAAGTAATGCATTAAAATATTGTGTACCTAATTGTGTTACTTAGTTACTTTTAATGGAAAGTAATGCATAATATAAAGTTACTTTTGCGCCAAAAGTTACATTTTTTGGCAACTGTAAAGGCTCTTTCACACCAATAGTGAAATTAATAAGTGTCAAGTTGAAGGAATTTCTCTCAACACGGAGAGAGATCAGTGAATAAATTGGAAAACAAAGTGATTTGCGTTACTTATTTAGAAAAGTAACTCAGAAATTTGATTGAAAATTTAAAAGTAATGTGTTACTTTACTAGTTACTAGAAAAAGTAATCTGATTACATAACTCACATTACTTGTAATGTGTTACCCACAACCAAGCAAAAACTGTCCATATGCTTCCTTTTACAAAAAAAGTAAACTTTAAGTTTAATTAATTAACCCTCTGGTTGTGTTCGGGTCAAATTGACACAGAAAATATATATTTTTTTTTTTCTAGAAAATACTAGTTAATGTTATCGCACTGGACTCAAACTTACTGACTTTGCTCGCACAGGATATAAGTACTTGTCAGATTTTTTTTTCCGAATTTTCGTAATTTTATTTCACCTAGTCACACTTGTGGTGTTCCCGGTCAAAAATGACTGGACTCCAAACAACTGCTTAGAAATCTCTTATTATGCTATATCAGTGTTGGGGAAAGTTACTTTTAAAAGTAATGCATTACAATGTTGCTTTACTCCCTGAAAAAGTAACCAATTATGTTACTTAGTTACTTTTTATGGAAAGTAATGCGTTATGTTACTTTTGCGTTACTTTTTAAATCTGAGCAGGGCTTGCTTTTTTGTTTTTAATACAAAACAATTCCAATGTAAAAACCCTTTTACACCAAAAGTGAAATGATTCACCTCAGGCTGAAAGAAAAGTACAAATGTTAGTCTATCTAAAGTAATTTTTGCTTATTAGTATGGTTGAATTGCATCATCGAAGGTCAGCAGCAAAGACACTGGTTAATAAAATGAGATTAAATACATAAAGGATATTTGTTTTGTTTAACATTTAATTATTGCAGGGTTTGTATTTCACTGTTTTTATTAATTTTGAGGAATACTGAATCTATTTTTGTGAGTGAGATTAACTAATGCATGTTCACATTTAGTCTAGAATACAGTAACATCATTGTTTACTCCCAATTTCCCGACAGGAGACTTGTCAATCAATAAATGGGGAAAAAAGTAACTGGCGTTACTTTTTTGAAAAAGTAACTCGGATATTTTCTTAGAAATTCAAAAGTAATGCGTTACTTTACTAGTTACTTGAAAAAAGTAATTTTATTACATAACTCACGTTACTTGTAATGTGTTACCCCCAACACTGTGCTATATTATCACTAAATATTGGATTCAATCTTTTTATCAACTTGTTTTCTTTCATTTAGGACTGATTTAGTGTTTCTATTTGCATCTGATTAATCGTAGGCCTCTTTTTTCTGAGGGTAGGTAGCTCGTTTTTTGAGTGAAAAAAATCATTTTTTATGAATAATTTTCACAGTATGAGATAAAAAATTATAAAAAATTTGCACTGTTTATCACACTAGTGTGCTTTAATGTTTAATCAGGAAGAGAGTAGGTACCTAGTTTTTTGAGTGAAAAAATCTTTTTTTATGAATAATTTTCACAATATGAGATAAAAAATTATAAAAATTTGCACTGTTTATCACACTAGTGTGCTTTAATGTTTAATCAGGAAGTTTGCTTTTAAATGCTTTTATTTTGTACAAAATTGCAAAAAGTCACACTTGTAGTATTCCCGGTCAAAAATGACCAGACTCCAAACAACTGCTTATTAATCTGTCATTATGCTATATTATCTCGCATTATACTAGATTAAGTCTAGACTTTATATTGTACATTTCTCAGTATAAGCAAAGTTATTTCTGATACAGAAATAGCATGGACTACATCAAAAGTAGACTTATTTTTAGTTTAAAAGAAGTATACTAATAGCACACTTGAATTACCTTTTTTGTAAGGGTCGGTGAGATCAAACATGTAAATTAGAACTATTTGGAAGTCAAACTATGCATGCAAACCTTAGATTTGTTTCATGGATTTGATAAAACTTGGAGTCTCATGTTTGTTTGTTTGTAAAGACACTTTTATGAGATGATCTGCGCAGTATTGATGTAGCCTGTACAATAAATGCTAAAGTAAATGGAAGTTATGTAGAGAAATTCCTACATGAAGTGATTCTAAAGGACACTTCTGTCTTAAAGGGCTTTATAAACAGTTGTTTTAATGAGTGAAAACAAGGCTTGGATAGCGGTTTGCATTGTGGAGTAGTTTGGTTTAAAGATTATGGATCTGTGGTGGAAGTACAAGACACATAATGTGACCCTGTGTACACTGCAAATGCCCATTTCCCAGATCCTTATGCAGTGAAGAATGTGGGCGAGTTGTTTGTTAAGCAAAGTTTATTGAATTAGCAATGTGGATTCAAGCTAATTGTGCTAATCTCCAATAAAAGCACTGTCAACAAAACAGCATTTATATTTACTCATTAAATACTTCAAGAAGTGACTTAATTACTCAATTAAATATTGAGAGGATCTAAAACAATGCCAAATGTCATTTAGATTTATGTTAAACGGTGCATTGTAGAAAACAGGCAAACAGGAAGTTCCTACTGGTGCACTTATAGTCTGAGTGAGGGCCCGGGGTTACCAAATGACTGTTGATGTATTACTGAAGGAGAGTACATAAACTCTTCCTCGCAAACACAAGCAGGTTTACCAGCCTACTTTAACAGTCACTTCCCATTGACTTTTTATAGACTAGTCTAACCTCAGAACCAAACCCAAACTCTTTGGTAAAATCAGCATAACACATGCTTGGAGTGCCTCACAGTTTTGAGGCGACACAGTTACATGTTACATGTACTTTCTTTAGTTATAACAATAAATTATGCATAATTACAAGTAACTAGATCTAAACCAAACTTTAAGAAAATCACTATAACAGATGGCCTTGAGTGCATTTCTTTTCTAAAAGGTAACACTTTATTTTAAGGTGGCACTGTTATACTGTTACACACATTACTGTACTTACTATGGTGATAACAGTAAACTATATTTAATTGCAAGTAACTAACTCTAAATCAAACTCTAACTCTTAGGTAAAATCACAGTAACACATGGCCATGTATTGCTTTCCTAAAATAAATAAAACCTTTATTTTAAGGTAACGCAGTTACACGTTACATGTACTTTCTTTAATAATAAGCAAATGCATTTAGTAAATCAGAAAAAAAATGCACAGTAACAAGTAACTAACACTAAACTCTAAATATTTGGTAAAGTCATTGCAACAAATAGCCTTGAGTACCTTTATAAAATGTAACACTTTATTTACATGTTACACATACTTACTAAAGTAATAACAGTAAATTTGGCATAATTACAGCTAACTAACCTTAAACCAAATCCTAACTCTTGGATAAAATCCAAGTGCATTGGTCTTATAAAAGGTAGCACTTTATTTTAAATTGACATAGTTACACATGTTACATGTACTTATGCATAAAAACAAGTATCTATCCTTATACCAAACTATAACTCCTAGTTAAAATCAATATAACACATGGCCTTGAGAACTCTCTCTTTATGAAAGGTGACACTTTATTTTAAGGTGACACTGTTATACATGTTACACAGACTTACTATAGTAATAACAGTGAATTTTGCATAATTAGAGGTAGCTAACCCTAAACCAAACCATTAACTCTAATCACTTAAACACATGGCCTTGAGTGCACTTGAGGTAACACTTCATTTTAAAGTGATGTAGTTACATGTGTTACATATACTTACTATAGTAATAACAGTATATTGTACATAATTATGAATAACTAACCCTAAACTAAACTCTAACTCTTTGGTAAAATCACTGTAACACATGGCCTTGAGTACCTTGCATTTATAAAAGGCAACGCTTCATCTTACAGTAACATTGTTACATGTTACATGTACTAATAATGGCAATCACAGTAAAATATGCATAATTACTTGTAACTAACTCTAAACCAAACCTTAACTCTTAGGTAAAATCACTTAAAACACATGGCCCTTGAGTGCCTTGGTCTTATAAATGGTAACACTTCATTTTAAAGTGACGTAGTTACATGTGTTACATATACTTACTATAATAATAGCAGTATATTGCACATAATTTCTGAATAACTAACCCTAAACTAAACTCTAACTCTTAGGTAAAATCATTGTAACACATGGCTTTGAGTGCCTTGGTCTTATAAAAGGTAACACTTTATTTTAAAGTGACATTGTTACATGTTACATGTACTTATAATGGCAATGACAGTAAAATACGCATAATTACAGGAAACTAACCCTAAACTAAACCTTAACTCTTAGGTAAAATCATATGGCCCTCGAGTGCCTTGGTCTTATAAAAGGTAACACTTTATTTTAAAGTGACATCGTTGCATGTTACATGTTACATGCACTTATAATGGCAATGACAGTAAAATATGCATAATTACAGGTAGCTAACCCTAAAGCAAACCCTAACTCTAAGTTAAAAGCATTGTGACACATTACCTTCAGTGTTTTACTTTCATAAAAAGTAACACCTTAAGGTGACGTCGTTACACGTTACATGTACTTACTATTATCAGTAAACTATGCATAGTTACATGCAATTAACCCTAGACCAAACACTAACCCTGAACTACACCCTACATTACATTTAGTTACAGTTACTTGTGTTACAGTAATGTGTAATTACATTGTAATTTAGTTTTTTTTTTATATAAATATTTGCCATAAGGACATCCTTAAATACATCTGAAGACATTTGGGCAATTATGTCCTCAAAAGTATAGTTAGGCCAGAAACACACACACACACACACACATATCCTCAGGCCGACCTCTGACATCCTCAAGCTCAGATTTTTTTGCTTTCCAGTGAACTTCTTCATTTAGAGTGTGAGACAATGCGGCCTGCTGCTTTTGTGCGTGTGACATCCCACAGAGCCACAATATGGCCAGTCAGGGATCAATGGGGCCAAACAATTGATTTAACCCAAAGGGCTCCATGGGGAGGGCCGTCGGGGGCCGTGCCTGGCTGGGTACCATCTAGACTGCACACTCCCTCAATCTCTTGGCAGAGGAGCATGAGACGGCATGCCCTGTGAAGGTCTCTTCCAGGGGACGGGGGCCATCAGGCATGGGCGGATAGGCTGAATGCTTGTCTACATGCTGAACTTGATTTCTGGAGTTTAGATAATACACCTACACACACACACACATCTCGAAGCCATATGTAGCCAACAGATGGGTGAGTGGGACATACTTTAAAACTTAGGGCTGCTTATAACATCCATATGACAATAGCCCAGAGAAAGCTTTTGTGGCTTGGAAATTGTTCTTACAGAGCTCACTAGACTTCAGACATCTCTGTTCATACATTTATGAATCAGTTTGGTCTAGAAGTTTCTAGTACAATTGGAATTTCTGACTTTGGAATTTCTGGCCAATTTTAGCATCTTGGCAATTCTAAGCAGAGTTTTAGCCATTACTGAGATCTTGTCAGAATTGGAGAGGAGATGTGAGAAGAATGGCAGTACTAGAACATAATATAATGTCATAAAATGACTACATTAAACCACAGTCTCCTTTGCTGCATACAGTTAGCATTTGCAATAGCATTTTTTTTTTGGCGGTAATATTCATACATCTAACACAGAAATATTAAGACTTTATAAAAATTCTGGCAACAAACATTAACTTTCACACCAGCAATAATTTTATCACATTAGGGAAAAGGTCTAAAAATATTCATTTTGTGTATACTTACAATAGGATACACAAAATGCTAACTAAAAATTATCTTTAGCAAGTCATTTTCATTGCAGAACGCTAATAAACAAA
This sequence comes from Labeo calbasu, assembly GCA_019740295.1. Taxonomy (NCBI): domain Eukaryota; kingdom Metazoa; phylum Chordata; class Actinopteri; order Cypriniformes; family Cyprinidae; genus Labeo; species Labeo calbasu. The sequence continues at coordinate 12,068 of JAHKKF010503615.1, forward strand.
ATGAATCAGTTGAGATGTGATGGAAAAGACACTGTCTGGAAATGTTCTTCGCGAATATTCTTAAAAGACAACTCAAAGACGAATTCTCATGTTAAGGCCACTGTCAGGGTTGCCAGGCTTTCACGACAAAACCTGCCCAAATACCTTGGTAAAATTTGCATTCCAGGGGCTAAATATCAGGTGTTTGGGGTCGCTTCAACCCACAGACATGAAAAACAACCCACACCAACAGTGTTAAAATAGCCCAATTCCGGGGGAAAATAGAGGACTTGGCAACACTGGTGACTGTTTAACATCGTTTTACTGTAGACAAATTGAATGAACTGTGTGTTTTACTTGTTTATTTTTATTAAAAGTTCACAGACCCACCCTTATATATATATATAAAAATACATTTTAGCATACTTTAAAATAGAAAATGCAATACTGAATAGCACACTACAGTTAAAATTATATTAAAGTATTTTAAGACAACACATCAAAATAAGTGTACTTCTTTATATACTTAAAGTACTTAAATACTTTAGGAAATACTTAAAATATACTTTAAAGTAAAATGAATTTGACTTTATTAAAAAGTTATTAAAAATTTTTTTTTTTTACTTTTCATATACTTTCAGTTCACATTCAGTTCAATTAAGCACACTTCTTTTTCACAAAGGCATACCTGAAGAAAATACATATAAATACACTTATCTGGGATCGGCCTTTCTTGTTGCATTTCCCCACAGATGAGTGTGGAAACAGGCTCAGGGAATGTTAATATTCCATAAGCGTCAGTAGAGACACACCAGGAGGTAATTCCTTTATGTGTCTGGACCATCTGTTGAGTCCAGAACCAACATAGTGATTCCACACACAATAAAACAAGCCTGTGTTATATATGCAAACACACACACACACACACACACACACACATGCTCAACTATCACAACTATGAACAAAACAATGATTTAACTGACAACTTTTCAATATTAATACATGTCTGCTCACTAATCGTACTTGTAAAGAGGTTGCTTTTTGAAAGTTCTGGAGATGTAATGAAGAACTTAGTTATGTTTCACATTACTATTAACTTCTCAGGAGTTCAGGAGTCAAATTTATATAAAATCAAACAGCTAAACTGCTTGCATCCACATTTCCAAAACCAACATAGGCTCAATGGAAATACGGAAATATGTGCCTCTATATATTTCTGCAAAACTGAAAAAAACATACCTGTATGTACCAGTTTCCAGTTGAAATGAACACCAGAGACAGTAAAACTCTGAGAACGTTTATTCCTTTTCACACAAAGTATGATTTACAGGCACAGAATTCTGATAATTAAAGGGGTCATATGATGTAATTTCATGTTTTCCTTTGTCTTTGGAGTGTTACAAGCTGTTTGTGTATATATAAGCTCTGTGAAGTTGCAAAGATTAAAGTCTCAAACTCAAAGAGATACTCTTTATTAAAGTTAATACTCAGCCACACCTTCCTAAAACGGTTCATTCAAACACGCCTCCGCAAATCTATGTAACTGTGTGGGAAGATTTGCATAACCCGGCCCAAATGCATACGCAAAGAAAGAAGGCGTAACTGTTGTGGAGACGCTGTGTGTTCTGTTGCAAAAGCGAAAGTACTTTGTTTGGCCTTCCAAATGAGTACACAACTACAAATCAGTGGTTAAGTTATATTTACACGGAGGACTGTTTCCTGAACCTGGGAGGGTAGCCTACGATGCTGGCTGTGCAAACTATAAAGTGGGGCAATTCCAACTTTGCAAGGACAGTCTGGCACTTCTGACTCACAGCCTGTAAGTACGTTTTCATATTTAAAGAATTTGCTACTGGCTATTCAAACGTGAGTTTTGAGCAGTGTTGAGTAGTGCTTGTTGTTTGTCATTTGTACGATCACAAATGCAGACATGGTGTTATGTTTACAGGGCCTGCACAAATGCAACAAATGCCTAATTTCTAATGGCTTTTATTGTTTTTGTCTTGGTAAGACAAAATATTGGTAAGGGCATAATATTTCCGTCACACACTTAAGGTATTCTTCCAATCACAGCACACCAAATAGCTGGCCAATCAGAGAACACCTCGCATTTCAGAATGATTTCTTTGTAAAAATCGTGGGACAGAAAGGAATAACAATAATGTACAGTATGTGGAAAATAATGTGTTTTTTGAACCTCAAACTGCGTAAACACATTGCATTAAACCAAATACACAAAAAATGTTCTATTTAACAACATTACATGACCCCTTTAAAGCCGAATTTGCACACAATTACTTGCAGAATATTACATTATGGCTTCAAAACAATTTTTTTACACCCTGCGCAATTTGAAAACTGATAGTTATCAACGCTGTCATCACATATACAGCTTCATATGCATGAGTTTTCTAATTCAGAAGGTTTGCTCAGTAGCTCACCCGGTACTGTGTTGCACTTGAGTGGTGAAGAGCTCCTGCAAGAACCCTGTGAAACTACAGTTTGACAAAATAGTTCAAATCAACATAAGGAAGTTAAAATAGCACGGCTATTTTGCATTTGTTAACACTGTTAAGTAGGTTACTGCCGCGAAACATGCAGTAAGGTACGTAACTACGGTGCTGCAAATATGTATATAGAGGCACATATTTTTATGAGCCTGGGTTGTCCAAAACATATTCCCATTGGATATCACTGTCATGTCAACCATTACACATTCTAGAGTCACACCAGTTTTCCATTCACACATGGAGTAATAATAGTGGACTCACTTCTAAATTAATGAGTTTAAATGTAATTTTTGCTTTGAAAATGGTGTGTATGTTGGAATACAGTATCCTACTGGTGGTAAAAAATTTGGAACATTATTAATTTTTTCATTTAATTAATATGTTTTTGAAAGAAGTCTCTTATGCACTTTTAAATTTTCCATGCTTTTCAGGTTTCTTTCAAATAAAAGGAAAAAGAACAGCATTTATTGAAAATAGAAATCTTTTGTAACATAAATGTGTTAACTCTTGCTGAATAAAAGTATACATTTCTTTACAAAAAAGTGTAGTGTATTGAAAAATACAAAGCAGCACAACTGTTTTCAGCATGGCTAATAATCAGAAATGTGTCTTGAGCAGCAAATCAGCATATATGATGCTGCAAATCCAGCTTTGATCACAGGAAAAAATTACATTTTATAATATAATCTAATGTAAAAAAAAAGGGTCACAATATTACTGTATTTACTGTATCTTGGATCAAACAAACAGTTTTGATGAGCATACAAGACATCTTCAGATACACTAAAAACTCTTCATTTTTCCACACTTTTTACTGGTAGTGTATCTACAATACTCTATTTAATGTAAACTGTTCTGGTTCGTATCTTACACTTCACCAGTAATAACCGACTCTTCTTATGTTGTATTCATTTTTGTGCCAACACTGCTTTTCTCAATGCCTACATCTTGTGTAGTATTTGCAATGGCTTTATTGTTTTTTGTCTCTCTTGAGCTTGACCTTCAGAGGTCAAGGGAGCATTTGTTACAAGCTGCCATCCGTGCAGTCTGTCTCCCATAATCGACATTTAATGGAGGCAAACTTTAGATCCGTTCTTCCCAGGCACAGCTCAGGGCCAGAGGGGGAGTGGAGAGAGGTCACTTGTCTTTTCTGCCAAGCCCATCTGTCCAACATTCCACATCAGGACCATCATCCATCCACCCACAGCCAAGGGGAGGAGCAACAATCAGCTCCGCCCCCTGCTGACTGCCTGACCTTCCCTGGCTTTGACTGCACTCAAACGGCCATCGCCCACAAAGCACTCACTGACATGCACAATGTGTTCCCCGTGTGACATGATGCAAAACAAATTGTTCTGTGCATATTAAAGAAGTTTGGGAATTGTGGGTAAGTTTCTGTGCTTGAAAAATGTGCTCTTATACTGCATTAAATAAAGGAGCTTAAAGGTCTGTTTACACCATGAATGATAACTACAAAGATAACTACTTTAATACACATGCCAATGAACAATGAGGTTCAGCTGTACACTAAGATATTAATTGATGGACTGAAGTTGTGTGGATTACTTGTGGATTATTGTGATGTTTTTATCAGCTGTTTGGACTCTCATTCTGACGGCACCAATTCTCTGCAGAGGATTAGAAAAATGAAAAACTTGTGCAAGCTTAGTGATTTGTGCACCCCTAATGCTTCGAAATATACAGAGATACCAAAATATGCCATTTTTATGGAAAGCACACCAACATTTTTATCAAATTTGCAGGTCAGCTACTTTTGTTTTGCTCTTAAAATTTACTCTAAACTCACGGCAAACACACAATCTAGACAAAGTCATTAAAAGCAGCACAGTCAAGCTGAGAAATCATTCAAAGTTTGAAATACATTACACCTCATGACAGATACTGGCCTTGGGCTGATTTTTACAAAGGTCATCTTGTGCATCCCTGAAAAAATGCAATTTTTTTCTGAGGTATTCGCCCCCAGTAATTCATTCATTATAATAGACACCTATTAAAAACCATTCTCTTTAATGGACAGTGCAATTTTACACACTCGCACACATTTACAGCTCCGTCTCCACCCAACTGGCTGTCTGCCAGAGGATGGCCAGAGGGTTGAATGTTATGAGCAGTGGTGCACAAAAGTAGCCCAAACCTGACAACCCTTTCACAAGAGCATTGTCATGTGCATTCTTCATTCTCACCCTGTACATACATATTAAATCATATTCAAGTGTGTCCTGGACACAATTAATGAGGAGTTCAGAAAATAAAACATTTTCAGCATTGAAAGTGAAGTGGGTCACAAAACAGGAGAATGATTGTTTCCAAACATGTTTCCAGAACACTCTCCTCGTCTGTCATTGGCTGGCAAACAAATGACCACACCCAAAGCTCACACTATTGGTTGAACAGATGTTGCTATGCCAGGCTGGCCAGGACATTCAAATAAATAAACTATTTCTGCAGAAATCAACATTTGTAAAGTTTATTTTTAGTCGTAGCTGCATTTACAGTAAGTTGTGACATTAGACAGAACTGATTTGTAAAAGTCAAAGCTGTTCACTTTTTTTTCAGCACATTGTTTTTCACACTGAAAATTGATTGAGATATTTGTCAGTAAATGTCGTTCCACAGAGGTCAGATGTGTAATGAAAACTTCTGTCAGCACACTAAACCTAAACCTGTTTCTTGTAATGGATTAAGTTTCACAGGGTCATGGGTTCAACCTGTAAAAACTGCTTTGAACAATTTTGTCTTCATAATGATCATGATAATTATTGGAATTAGATCTTATCTACCTGTCTGAATGACTATAACCGTAATATTATTCAGATGTACAATGTATGTTTATGCATGAGAAACCTGCACTTCCTGACCACAACATAAATCAACCGAATCTGAGTTCTCACAGAAGTATTAATGTATGCGCAGAGGAGAAAGCCATCCGTCAACAGTCATTTCTCTTTGACATGCTCTCACTGATTGATAACTACAGTTGAGTAGACGCCTGGGGGAGTCATAACTAAAGCTTGCGCATTTGATCTTTACTCTAACAAGGAATTTGGCACATCTCTAGGGTAACAAAGATCACCGTTTGACCCCAGATCTATGCGTGCCCCATTACAGTTATTTAGATTGACAGATAAGCTATCAGTGTATCGGAGTGAGAAGGTGGATTCTTTTTAAACAGCTAAAACCTTGACAAAAAAACTTGTATAAAATTACACTTGCCAATCATTTAATGGAAAAAGACATGTTGGAAAGGGATGGTTCTAAAAAATATAAATACTGTCATTTACTTACCCCCAGTTGTTCCAAACCACTATAACTGCTATAAAACAAGATAAAAAAATTTATATTTCAGAAAGTCGAGATTTTTAAGATTTACTATTGTAAATTGCCCAGTAGGAATTCCCTTTAAATACTGTACAGCTGCTTTGACACAATCTGAATTGTAAAAAGCGCTCTATAAATAATGGTGACTGGTGACTTCGATCTCTTGATTCGATTCAAAACGATTCAATTACATCATGATTCAATTAAAAATCAAAGGACTTGTTTTGCTTTTTTTGTGATATCTGGCAACCCTTTTTTTTAGGATATGTTCCATTCGTTAAGAAATCAACAGAAAAGTGGTTGTAAGCTTTATTCCCAACACTTTCTTATTGTAAGCCTGCCCTGTGCCTTTATCTGTTCCGACATCATGTTAATAACAAACCTTTAGAAAATCATTTTTTATTTGTGAATTGTTTCAAAATGGTAGAAGATAGAATTGTAACTCGTATGTGAATCGTTTTTTTCCGACACCACTATTGCCCAATTCTTTTATAGCCTCAGTTTTTCTTTACCATAGTGCATTATTTGTAAACTAACAAATTTATTTACACCTTTGCATTGGATAACCAGCTCCATATGTATGGCTTTTCTGAAGTAGTAAACTTGCTCAGTTGCACACCCAGTGTAGTGCTCACTCAGAAGTCACAGAAAAACACGAGTCTCATTTAAAGAGGCCCAAAGACCTGTAGAAGTAGGCAAAAATGTCATGGCTGTTTCAGCAAATGCTCTTTCATCTCACATTTGCATTTTGCAGAGAATGTTATTGTTTTTTTTCCCCAAATAAGCCTGGTTTGGCTGCATTCCAAGTCTTCTAAAGAATTGCGTGACAAACAGACCTGACAGTTAAATTGTAATTTGGTGTTATTTGCCATTGCTCTCAGTTCTTATTAATGTCAGCCCAGTCAGTGTTGATTGGAGAAGATAAGTGAGAGCCAGTGACATGATATATGTCGTACCTAGTAGAACAGTGTCTTTCCCAATGTTTCTGAACGGCTTATGGCCTCAGAAAACTTGTACAGACCACTTCCATGACACTTTTATGTAGCTTTTTGGTCATTTTTGGAGCTTGACATCCTTAGTCCCCATTCGCTTTCATTGTATGGATGAGAGCATAAAGGATATTCTGCCAAATAATGTCTTTTTGTGTTCCTCAGAAGAAGAAAAAACAGAGGTCTAAAATAAAATGAGAGTGAGTAAATGAGACTGAATTTTAATTTATGGGTGACCTGCTCATTACAAAATAAATTAGTAAAATCTTCAAACAACATAATACTGTTTCCAACCTAGGCTCATAGGAAATATGTACATAAAAATATAATACGTATATATCACATAATGTCAGTGAGTGACGCTATAAGGTTAATTCTCTGTAGCTTTTGAAAATAATGCACACTAAACTTTTCCCTTTTCGACAGTGTTAACAAAAGAGATAAAAATGCATTTGGTGAATGTTTACAAGTCTTTCAGCTTGTGTTTCACAGCAATCAAACCTATGCACTTCACATCACAAGTATTGCTGTACCAAGTGCGCTAAAGAGCAAGTCTACTACTACTGAAAAGCCACACATGTGGAGCTGGTTATGTCATGCAAATATGAAAATGTTTTGTGGAATCAACAATGCCATTTTAGTTTTTGTTTACAAGTCTTTTAGCTCCTTTATTGTGACTCGTGTTTCACAGCAATCAAACCCGTGTGCACTTCACATCGCAAGTGTTGCTGTACCGGGTGCGCTAAAGAGCAAGTTTACCACTACTGAAAAGCCATACATATGGAGCTGGATATGCCATGCAAACATGAAAATGTCTTGCCGAACCAGCAATGCCATTTTAGTTATGTTTACAAGTCTTTCCGCTTTTTTATTGTGACTTGTGTTTCACAGGAATGAAACCCAAGCATTTCGTATCGCAAGTGTTGCTGTACCAGGTGCGCTACTGAACAAGTTTACTACTTCAGAAAAACCATACACACAGAGCTGGTCATGTCATGGAAACGTGAAAATGTATTTGCAGAATGAACAATGTCATTTTAGCTCATGTTTACAAGACTTTTAGCTCTTTCAACGTAACTTGTGTTTCACGGCAATGAAACCTGAGCTTTTCGCATCACAAGCATTGCTGTACCGGGTGCACTACCGAGCAAATTTACTACTTCAGAAAAGCTGTACATATGGAGCTGGTTATATGACGTAAACATGGAAATGTATTTGTTTACAAATCATGCACTAAAAAAGTCTTTCAGCTCGTTCAGCTCTTTCAGCTCTTTTATCGTGACTTGTGTTGCACAGGAATAAAACCCAAGCATTTCGTATCGCAAGTGTTGCTGTACCGGGTGCGCTACCGAGCAAATTTACTACTTCAGAAAAACCATACATAAGGAGCTGGTCATGTCATGCAAACGTGAAAATGTATTTGTAGAATCAACAATGCCATTTTACTT
>JAHKKF010503616.1:0-20151 GCA_019740295.1 Labeo calbasu
ATTCAATTCACGGGCAACAGCTCTGGTGGACATTCCTGCAGTCAGCATGCCAATTGCACACTCCCTCAAAACTTGCGACATCTGTGGCATTGTGCTGTATGAAAAAACTGCACATTTTAGAGTAGCCTTTTATTGTGGCCAACCTAAGGCACACCTGTGCAATAATCATGCTGTCTAATCAGCATCTTGATATACCACACCTGTGAGGTGGATGGATTATCTCTGCAAAGGAGAAGTGCTCACTAACACAGATTTAGGCAGATTTGTGAACAATATTTCAGAGAAATAGGCCTTTTGTGTACATAGAAAAAGCCTTAGATCTTTGAGTTCAGCTCCTGAAAAATGGGGGCAAAAACAAAAGTGTTGTGTTTATAATTTTGGTCAGTGTACTTAATTTTTTTCTATCAGTTATGTTTATTAGGGTTGTATGTTACATCTAATGTTGTCAAATTAATGTTTATTGTATTATTTCAGTTTCATGTGGGTTACCTTGATGATGTTTAGTGTTTGTGTCTCAGAGGTGGACAGTAGTAAAGTATTTTTACTTTACTCAAGCAAATTTTAAAAAGTATCTGTACTTTATCAGTGTTTTTATTTGGAAAACTTTTACTTCTACATTCCAAAGCATAATGTTGTACTTTTTACAGCACTACATTTCATAAATTAAAGTTATTTTTTTACCTTTAATACTCAAGAACATTAAAAATGTAGTACTTTCTTGTACTCAAGTAAATCTTTGAATTACTTTTACTTGAGTAAATGTAAGAAAGTTCTAGATTTTTAATGTAAAATATTAAATTATATTTAATATGAAACATACACTTAAAAAACAGCTTAAAAAATTTGTTTCAACTTAAAAAGTAAGTGTTCTGGCTGCCTTACAATTTTTAGTTTACTCAACTCAAATATCAAACGTTATTTTGACATTTCATGTTGACTAAACGTAAAAATTTTAAGGCAGCATGAACTCTTACTTTTTGAAACAGCTTTTAAGTTATAGTTTTTTTTTTTTACAGTGTAGTGCAGTAAGAAGTATAATATTATAAAGAAAAACACTTTGATAAAGTACAGACACTTGAAAAGTATTTTTAAAGCACAGTAAAAATACTTAACTATACCGTCCGCCTCTGGTTTGTGTGAATGACTATGCACACCTTCTATATATGTTAGTATTTTCGTTCTCAGTTTGTGGAAAAACTGCTTGTAATAAGCTTTGGTAAAAACCTAAAATGTTGCTACCTTAAAATTCCAGAAACCACAGCTGCCAGTTTTCTACCGTTAATTTTATGATTTATTTTTTTTTTTATACACAGTGTTACTCATTTTAGGTAATGTACCCTGACTACTTATAAGACTTTTAGATTACTTTTTAAAATCAGATTTTAAACTTACTATTAAGCACACTGTATTGATAATAAAAAGCAAAGAGAAAGAATATATTTTTTATTTTTTAAAACATCACAAAATGCATTTAACATTACAGTTTGCATAGTTATTTGCTTCATATATGGTCAAAAGCATGGTCATCATTTGCACATTTTTTCGTCCGTTCTATTTTGTGAATATAGTCCAAGCTAAATGTTATGAGACAAAGTAGGATTTTTAGAACGGAAAATTTAAAAGAAAAAAAGAAACAATAAATTATGAATGAGTTATGTAATAATGTAGTATGTAATAATGTAATCCATAAATAGGTAACTGTAATCTGATATATAATATCAGATTTTATAAGCATTATAAAATGTAATATACTGTAATTATGATTAATCTGATTACATAACCCTTACCAAAAAGCAGTACTTCAAATTTATTTAATTAAGTACACTTAAGTAAAGTTCTGGTCTGCGTCCCAATGTGTATACTATCCATCCTAAATTCTATGTGATAGTAGTAACTTTCAGTACTATTTAGGGCAGATAGGGTGGATAGTATGCACACTGGGATGCAGGGCAAGGATATTTTTAGTATACTTTATGTAGTAAGTACACAAATATCAGTGTACTAGTAGTATACTTGAACGTGTACTATTTCAATACTCCTTGGGACTAAATTGGCCTACTTTCTAGTGTATAAAATTATACTTTTAAGTATACTTGAAGTATAACAGTGGTAAACTTTGAGTATACAACTAGTTTACATCAATGTTTTTACTAATTAAATACTAGTAGCATTTTTAGTACACTTTGAAGTATAGTCTCAGTAAACTACTAGTTTAGTAGTTTTATACTGCAAGTACACTCACTTAAAGTTTTCTTTAAGTGACCTTTAAATTATACCGTAAGTATACTACTACTATGTACTGCAAGTGTGTTAAAAAACAGTCTTGAAAGTATACTCTATTTAATATAGTATTTTATTCCGTACTATTAAAGTCAACAGCTGCCGTCAACTGTTGGTTTAGAACAAGGGCGAGTAAATGATGACAGAATTTTCATTTTTGAGTGAACTGTCCCTTTAAGAACACTTAAGTGGCCTTTATTTAATTAACATTATCCGTAAGTACATCTTTTAAATATATTTTTACAATTTAAAGTACACAGAAGTGCACATTCAGTGCAATTAAGCACACTTCTTTTTCCCAAAATCCTTGCAAATACCCAAAATATCCTAAAAATCACATAGAGACATGCTGTAACCATCTTTAAACTTAAGCAAACTTAGCTAAGCGCTAACACTGCAGTGCTGAGTTTTGCAATGGCAGGCATTGATGTTTTTTTTTTATCACAAAATGTAAAAATCTAGTTGATCATCTCGAAACCTCCAACACAAAACACTTGAGTGATGACCTTTTAAGAGCAAGGTGATTTTGCGTGGTTGGAGGTCTTAGAACTTCTCAGACATGCTTTTTATTTATTAGATTACATGAAAGCAGGAAGAAAAGCTGAAGGTTTGTGCAGGAGTCGTCCTTTTGGTCTCAGACGCCGCCGAGCAGCAGGGTGATAGATGAGCCAAGAGCGTAGCTCATAATTTCATTAGTTAATTAGAGCAATGACATAATCCGGTCACCCCGAGACCCCTTTACAGGTCACCATTATTCCTTCAAGCTCTCTGAAAACTTGTTTGGAGGAAATGAAGCAACCACAAGGAGAGTAATTCGATTGCGCGACGGCTCCATATGGCGCCCTGGATGTTTGTGGTTATAATGAGCCGATTCGTGTGGACGGCGTGGCACCGCTGGCCCGTCGGACACAACAAACGCTGTTCAAATGCCAAACATCCTCCCCCAAACCTATAAAAACATACATGACGAATCTGGTTAGGGAATAAAAGATGGAGAGGACAATGGTGGGTGGAAAACTGGAGGATTGGCGTGGGGTGAAAGAGGGGGTGTCAAGCGGTCCACAAAAAAAACCTCGCTGGAATAACACTGGGGCGCTATGGGACACACAAAAAGCACAGGCACCTCTTTTCTGCTTCGCACGACTGAAAGGGGAAGATAAGGGAATTCGGCATTACAGAGACGGGCGGCGATTCAGCGTTGTTTTCAGCTCTTTGGCATTATGCATATGTGTTGAAGAGTTTAGGCTGATAATGCAGCACTTTGTTTGACAAGTCTTACTCTTTTCGGGATACACTCTCTTTTTTGTGCCGTGTATTGTGATGTGAGGCATTAGCCCAGTTCGTCTGTGCAAAGACACAGAGGTCAAGGTCTGACTTTCATGGCCTCCGAGATCGTACACATAAACAAGCACAGAACTGATCAGTCATTTATAAAAGACAAAATACGTAGGGCCGTGCATAGGGAAATGTTTGGTGAAAGACAGTATAAATTAAGATTTGCCATTACTTGTCTATTTTTTATATGAAAGAGCTTGCATTTGCTGCATAACATGTTTGATACTATTTTTGATGAAATGATTTAATGGTACTGTAACAGCAAAAACAGCAAAAATAAAACAAAACAAAACAAAACAAAAAACTGATAAAACTGGTAAAACACATATTACTAATGTTTTCCATAATTTACATATTTACTTCCCTAAATGTATATTATTAAAAAAATAAAAAAATATATTAATAATAATAATAATATATATATAATTTGTAAAATTATAATAGTACTTTTATGTAAAGCAAATTAAATTATACAGTCATGTCATACTGTACCCAAACAGCAAAATTATTTTAATAAGTTTTTTATGTCTTTTGCAATATGCAAAAATAAAAGAAAGATAAAAAAAGATATATACACACACACACACACACACACACAAACCTGATAACAAACAAACACACAAACAAACAAATAAATATTTAGCTATACATAATTTACCTATTTATTTCCCTGGATGCATTATTATAAAATCAAAATATAAAATATATATGTAAAACTTGCAATAATACTGTTATGTAAAACTTCAAACAATATGAAATTATACAATCATGTGGTACTGTACCTAAACTCCAAAATTGTATTGTTATTATTATTATTATTATTATTATTATTATTATTATTATTATTATTATTATTATTATTTTATGTCTTTTGCTAATTACAAAAAACTGATCAAACTAGTTAAAAAACACCATTGGCTTTACATAATTTACCTATTTACTTCCCTAGCTCAAAATATATATGTATATGTATATATATGTATATATTATAATAATACTGTTATATGAAGATTTAAACTACACACATATAATTAAGAATATTTTTCATCTGTTAGTTACAATATATTAACCGTATTTAACACCTTTTTAAATTTTATTATTGCAGTTTTTTTAGACATGCTGTTTTGCTTAAAGTACACTGAAAGAAAGTGGTGTAAGGATGATTTTGAAAGAATTTTCACTGTGAAATTGCTAGTAAATTTCACAAATATTGTGAATTAAAGCTGAAAATCTTACGTAGAAATACTGAAATAGTATTTTCTTAAACAAACAAACAAAAAAAATTTTAACATAATGTTTTTAACATATATTTTTTAAAATCACTTTTTTTATTTTGCATTCCCTGATAGCACACATACATCACAGAGACGTCTACTTGTCTGTTTTTACGTCTGGAAGACGTAGAGTGTTTTAGCGTGTTTGCTCATCTGCAATACGTCTATAGGATGTTTCCTATCAAATGTCAAATAGACGTCTATTAGATGTCTTTAAGATGTTTATGATGTTTATATCTTACAGACGTCTGTCAGATGTTTGTACGCAGCAGATGCTTTCCAGATCAATTGATCTTTAACAGACATCTTGCAAATTCACATGTGCTATCTAGGTTGTTTTGTCTGTGGCTAAACAACGACAGTATTATAGGTCCATCAGACAGGAATGTGAAATATACATGTATGTCAAAGCAAAAATGTTGATGTTTTGTTTCATATCAACATGCTTATTAGCTATGTCACTAACACGTAGCCTTAGGGTTCTTGTGGCCTCATTTTAGAGCAAATGAGCTTTCAGTTGCCATTTATGTGTCAAACTGAAGAGTTTCTTCCTTCACATCCATGATACTGTACTTGAAAATGAACATAATTACTTCAACCCTAGGCTAGGCTAGTCAAAGACTCTGAAACGTAAACTGATCTAAAGATATATCATTAGCTCTATACATCCCACCTGAACCCCTTCAGCTAAGGTTTTTTTTATTATCCTGGATATTCGCCAACTACAGTTTCATCGGTTTCTTTTCAAAGAGTAATAACATAAATCATAAAAGACTCATTGCTTGGATATTTAAGGGCAAAAAGATTAATCAGACTGTGTTTTGCAAGGCTGCGTGTGTGTGTGTGTGTGTATGTGAGTGAGTGTGTGTGTGGAAAATTCCAGTGTGAGGTGAACTCAAGGTAGCTTGGAGGGGTGATAGATGAGAAAATATGAGTTTTAACTCTTTGTTTGTAGGTTATGCTGCTGTGTGTGAGAATAGTTTATAATTTTATCATACTTTCTTCACGTCTAATCCATATTAGCATCCTTTGGGTATGTTTGTGAAATAGTGCGGGGATAGGATTGTTACCTGTCAAAACTGTAGAACGCAATTTTGAATTAACCAATGCTTTTAAGAAAAAAAAACTAATTATAGAAAATATTCCCCTTTAGACTCTGTTCTTCATGAGCTGTGCATTATCCTTTACTTAGCGTTTAGCTTCTTATTAGCTTAATGCTACATAAAGGCTAATTTAGTAAATCAGCCTTACTTTTAAAAGTAATGCATTAAAATATTGTGTACCTAATTGTGTTACTTAGTTACTTTTAATGGAAAGTAATGCATAATATAAAGTTACTTTTGCGCCAAAAGTTACATTTTTTGGCAACTGTAAAGGCTCTTTCACACCAATAGTGAAATTAATAAGTGTCAAGTTGAAGGAATTTCTCTCAACACGGAGAGAGATCAGTGAATAAATTGGAAAACAAAGTGATTTGCGTTACTTATTTAGAAAAGTAACTCAGAAATTTGATTGAAAATTTAAAAGTAATGTGTTACTTTACTAGTTACTAGAAAAAGTAATCTGATTACATAACTCACATTACTTGTAATGTGTTACCCACAACCAAGCAAAAACTGTCCATATGCTTCCTTTTACAAAAAAAGTAAACTTTAAGTTTAATTAATTAACCCTCTGGTTGTGTTCGGGTCAAATTGACACAGAAAATATATATTTTTTTTTTTCTAGAAAATACTAGTTAATGTTATCGCACTGGACTCAAACTTACTGACTTTGCTCGCACAGGATATAAGTACTTGTCAGATTTTTTTTTCCGAATTTTCGTAATTTTATTTCACCTAGTCACACTTGTGGTGTTCCCGGTCAAAAATGACTGGACTCCAAACAACTGCTTAGAAATCTCTTATTATGCTATATCAGTGTTGGGGAAAGTTACTTTTAAAAGTAATGCATTACAATGTTGCTTTACTCCCTGAAAAAGTAACTAATTATGTTACTTTTTATGGAAAGTAATGCATTATGTTACTTTTGCGTTACTTTTTAAATCTGAGCAGGGCTTGCTTTTTTGTTTTTAATACAAAACAATTCTAATGTAAAAACCCTTCTAGTGAAATGATTCACCTCAGGCTGAAAGAAAAGTACAAATGTTAGTTTATCTAAAGTTATTTTTGCTTATTAGTATGGTTGAATTCATCAATGGTCAGCAGCAAAGACACTGGTTAATAAAATGAGATTAAATACATATAGGATATTTGTTTTATTTAACATTTAATTATTGCAGGGTTTGTATTTCACTGTTTTTTATTAATTTTGAGGAATACTGAATCTATTTTTTGTGAGTGAGATTAACTAATGCATGTTCACATTTAGTCTAGAATACAGTAACATCATGTTTACTCCCAATTTCCCGACAGGAGACTTGTCAATCAATAAAAGTAATTTGGATATTTTCTTAGAAATTCAAAAGTAATGCGTTACTTTACTAGTTACTTAAAAAAAAAGTAATTTTATTACATAACTCACGTTACTTGTAATGTGTTACCCCCAACACTGTGCTATATTATCACCAAATATTGGATTTAATCTTTTTGTCAACTTGTTTTCTTTCATTTAGGACTGGTTTTGTGTTTCTATTTGCATCTGATTAATCATAGGCCTCTTTTTTCTGAGGGTAGGTACCTCGTTTTTTGAGTGAAAAAATCATTTTTTATGAATAATTTTCACAATATGAGATAAAAAAAATTATAAAAATTTGCACTGTTTATCACACTAGTGTGTTTTAATGTTTAATAAGGAAGTTTGCTTTTAAATGCTTTTATTTTGTACAAAATTACAAAAAGTCACACTTGTAGTATTCCCGGTCAAAAATGACCAGACTCCAAACAATTGCTTATAAATCTGTCATTATGCTATATTATCTCTCATTATACTAGATTAAGTTTAGACTTTATATTGTATATTTCTCAGTATAAGCAAAGTTATTTCTGATACAGAAATAGCATGAACTACATCGAAAGTAGACTTATTTTTGGTTTAAAAGAAGTATACTAATAGCACACTTGAATTACCTTTTTTGTAAGGGTCGGTGAGATCAAACATGTAAATTAGAACTATTTGGAAGTCAAACTATGCATGCAAACCTTAGATTTGTTTCATGGATTTGATAAAACTTGGAGTCTCATGTTTGTTTGTTTGTAAAGACACTTTTATGAGATGATCTGCGCAGTATTGATGTAGCCTGTACAATAAATGCTAAAGTAAATGGAAGTTATGTAGAGAAATTCCTACATGAAGTGATTCTAAAGGACACTTCTGTCTTAAAGGGCTTTATAAACAGTTGTTTTAATGAGTGAAAACAAGGCTTGGATAGCGGTTTGCATTGTGGAGTAGTTTGGTTTAAAGATTATGGATCTGTGGTGGAAGTACAAGACACATAATGTGACCCTGTGTACACTGCAAATGCCCATTTCCCAGATCCTTATGCAGTGAAGAATGTGGGCGAGTTGTTTGTTAAGCAAAGTTTATTGAATTAGCAATGTGGATTCAAGCTAATTGTGCTAATCTCCAATAAAAGCACTGTCAACAAAACAGCATTTATATTTACTCATTAAATACTTCAAGAAGTGACTTAATTACTCAATTAAATATTGAGAGGATCTAAAACAATGCCAAATGTCATTTAGATTTATGTTAAACGGTGCATTGTAGAAAACAGGCAAACAGGAAGTTCCTACTGGTGCACTTATAGTCTGAGTGAGGGCCCGGGGTTACCAAATGACTGTTGATGTATTACTGAAGGAGAGTACATAAACTCTTCCTCGCAAACACAAGCAGGTTTACCAGCCTACTTTAACAGTCACTTCCCATTGACTTTTTATAGACTAGTCTAACCTCAGAACCAAACCCAAACTCTTTGGTAAAATCAGCATAACACATGCTTGGAGTGCCTCACAGTTTTGAGGCGACACAGTTACATGTTACATGTACTTTCTTTAGTTATAACAATAAATTATGCATAATTACAAGTAACTAGATCTAAACCAAACTTTAAGAAAATCACTATAACAGATGGCCTTGAGTGCATTTCTTTTCTAAAAGGTAACACTTTATTTTAAGGTGGCACTGTTATACTGTTACACACATTACTGTACTTACTATGGTGATAACAGTAAACTATATTTAATTGCAAGTAACTAACTCTAAATCAAACTCTAACTCTTAGGTAAAATCACAGTAACACATGGCCATGTATTGCTTTCCTAAAATAAATAAAACCTTTATTTTAAGGTAACGCAGTTACACGTTACATGTACTTTCTTTAATAATAAGCAAATGCATTTAGTAAATCAGAAAAAAAATGCACAGTAACAAGTAACTAACACTAAACTCTAAATATTTGGTAAAGTCATTGCAACAAATAGCCTTGAGTACCTTTATAAAATGTAACACTTTATTTACATGTTACACATACTTACTAAAGTAATAACAGTAAATTTGGCATAATTACAGCTAACTAACCTTAAACCAAATCCTAACTCTTGGATAAAATCCAAGTGCATTGGTCTTATAAAAGGTAGCACTTTATTTTAAATTGACATAGTTACACATGTTACATGTACTTATGCATAAAAACAAGTATCTATCCTTATACCAAACTATAACTCCTAGTTAAAATCAATATAACACATGGCCTTGAGAACTCTCTCTTTATGAAAGGTGACACTTTATTTTAAGGTGACACTGTTATACATGTTACACAGACTTACTATAGTAATAACAGTGAATTTTGCATAATTAGAGGTAGCTAACCCTAAACCAAACCATTAACTCTAATCACTTAAACACATGGCCTTGAGTGCACTTGAGGTAACACTTCATTTTAAAGTGATGTAGTTACATGTGTTACATATACTTACTATAGTAATAACAGTATATTGTACATAATTATGAATAACTAACCCTAAACTAAACTCTAACTCTTTGGTAAAATCACTGTAACACATGGCCTTGAGTACCTTGCATTTATAAAAGGCAACGCTTCATCTTACAGTAACATTGTTACATGTTACATGTACTAATAATGGCAATCACAGTAAAATATGCATAATTACTTGTAACTAACTCTAAACCAAACCTTAACTCTTAGGTAAAATCACTTAAAACACATGGCCCTTGAGTGCCTTGGTCTTATAAATGGTAACACTTCATTTTAAAGTGACGTAGTTACATGTGTTACATATACTTACTATAATAATAGCAGTATATTGCACATAATTTCTGAATAACTAACCCTAAACTAAACTCTAACTCTTAGGTAAAATCATTGTAACACATGGCTTTGAGTGCCTTGGTCTTATAAAAGGTAACACTTTATTTTAAAGTGACATTGTTACATGTTACATGTACTTATAATGGCAATGACAGTAAAATACGCATAATTACAGGAAACTAACCCTAAACTAAACCTTAACTCTTAGGTAAAATCATATGGCCCTCGAGTGCCTTGGTCTTATAAAAGGTAACACTTTATTTTAAAGTGACATCGTTGCATGTTACATGTTACATGCACTTATAATGGCAATGACAGTAAAATATGCATAATTACAGGTAGCTAACCCTAAAGCAAACCCTAACTCTAAGTTAAAAGCATTGTGACACATTACCTTCAGTGTTTTACTTTCATAAAAAGTAACACCTTAAGGTGACGTCGTTACACGTTACATGTACTTACTATTATCAGTAAACTATGCATAGTTACATGCAATTAACCCTAGACCAAACACTAACCCTGAACTACACCCTACATTACATTTAGTTACAGTTACTTGTGTTACAGTAATGTGTAATTACATTGTAATTTAGTTTTTTTTTTATATAAATATTTGCCATAAGGACATCCTTAAATACATCTGAAGACATTTGGGCAATTATGTCCTCAAAAGTATAGTTAGGCCAGAAACACACACACACACACACACATATCCTCAGGCCGACCTCTGACATCCTCAAGCTCAGATTTTTTTGCTTTCCAGTGAACTTCTTCATTTAGAGTGTGAGACAATGCGGCCTGCTGCTTTTGTGCGTGTGACATCCCACAGAGCCACAATATGGCCAGTCAGGGATCAATGGGGCCAAACAATTGATTTAACCCAAAGGGCTCCATGGGGAGGGCCGTCGGGGGCCGTGCCTGGCTGGGTACCATCTAGACTGCACACTCCCTCAATCTCTTGGCAGAGGAGCATGAGACGGCATGCCCTGTGAAGGTCTCTTCCAGGGGACGGGGGCCATCAGGCATGGGCGGATAGGCTGAATGCTTGTCTACATGCTGAACTTGATTTCTGGAGTTTAGATAATACACCTACACACACACACACATCTCGAAGCCATATGTAGCCAACAGATGGGTGAGTGGGACATACTTTAAAACTTAGGGCTGCTTATAACATCCATATGACAATAGCCCAGAGAAAGCTTTTGTGGCTTGGAAATTGTTCTTACAGAGCTCACTAGACTTCAGACATCTCTGTTCATACATTTATGAATCAGTTTGGTCTAGAAGTTTCTAGTACAATTGGAATTTCTGACTTTGGAATTTCTGGCCAATTTTAGCATCTTGGCAATTCTAAGCAGAGTTTTAGCCATTACTGAGATCTTGTCAGAATTGGAGAGGAGATGTGAGAAGAATGGCAGTACTAGAACATAATATAATGTCATAAAATGACTACATTAAACCACAGTCTCCTTTGCTGCATACAGTTAGCATTTGCAATAGCATTTTTTTTTTGGCGGTAATATTCATACATCTAACACAGAAATATTAAGACTTTATAAAAATTCTGGCAACAAACATTAACTTTCACACCAGCAATAATTTTATCACATTAGGGAAAAGGTCTAAAAATATTCATTTTGTGTATACTTACAATAGGATACACAAAATGCTAACTAAAAATTATCTTTAGCAAGTCATTTTCATTGCAGAACGCTAATAAACAAAATGAATCAGTTGAGATGTGATGGAAAAGACACTGTCTGGAAATGTTCTTCGCGAATATTCTTAAAAGACAACTCAAAGACGAATTCTCATGTTAAGGCCACTGTCAGGGTTGCCAGGCTTTCACGACAAAACCTGCCCAAATACCTTGGTAAAATTTGCATTCCAGGGGCTAAATATCAGGTGTTTGGGGTCGCTTCAACCCACAGACATGAAAAACAACCCACACCAACAGTGTTAAAATAGCCCAATTCCGGGGGAAAATAGAGGACTTGGCAACACTGGTGACTGTTTAACATCGTTTTACTGTAGACAAATTGAATGAACTGTGTGTTTTACTTGTTTATTTTTATTAAAAGTTCACAGACCCACCCTTATATATATATATAAAAATACATTTTAGCATACTTTAAAATAGAAAATGCAATACTGAATAGCACACTACAGTTAAAATTATATTAAAGTATTTTAAGACAACACATCAAAATAAGTGTACTTCTTTATATACTTAAAGTACTTAAATACTTTAGGAAATACTTAAAATATACTTTAAAGTAAAATGAATTTGACTTTATTAAAAAGTTATTAAAAATTTTTTTTTTTTACTTTTCATATACTTTCAGTTCACATTCAGTTCAATTAAGCACACTTCTTTTTCACAAAGGCATACCTGAAGAAAATACATATAAATACACTTATCTGGGATCGGCCTTTCTTGTTGCATTTCCCCACAGATGAGTGTGGAAACAGGCTCAGGGAATGTTAATATTCCATAAGCGTCAGTAGAGACACACCAGGAGGTAATTCCTTTATGTGTCTGGACCATCTGTTGAGTCCAGAACCAACATAGTGATTCCACACACAATAAAACAAGCCTGTGTTATATATGCAAACACACACACACACACACACACACACACATGCTCAACTATCACAACTATGAACAAAACAATGATTTAACTGACAACTTTTCAATATTAATACATGTCTGCTCACTAATCGTACTTGTAAAGAGGTTGCTTTTTGAAAGTTCTGGAGATGTAATGAAGAACTTAGTTATGTTTCACATTACTATTAACTTCTCAGGAGTTCAGGAGTCAAATTTATATAAAATCAAACAGCTAAACTGCTTGCATCCACATTTCCAAAACCAACATAGGCTCAATGGAAATACGGAAATATGTGCCTCTATATATTTCTGCAAAACTGAAAAAAACATACCTGTATGTACCAGTTTCCAGTTGAAATGAACACCAGAGACAGTAAAACTCTGAGAACGTTTATTCCTTTTCACACAAAGTATGATTTACAGGCACAGAATTCTGATAATTAAAGGGGTCATATGATGTAATTTCATGTTTTCCTTTGTCTTTGGAGTGTTACAAGCTGTTTGTGTATATATAAGCTCTGTGAAGTTGCAAAGATTAAAGTCTCAAACTCAAAGAGATACTCTTTATTAAAGTTAATACTCAGCCACACCTTCCTAAAACGGTTCATTCAAACACGCCTCCGCAAATCTATGTAACTGTGTGGGAAGATTTGCATAACCCGGCCCAAATGCATACGCAAAGAAAGAAGGCGTAACTGTTGTGGAGACGCTGTGTGTTCTGTTGCAAAAGCGAAAGTACTTTGTTTGGCCTTCCAAATGAGTACACAACTACAAATCAGTGGTTAAGTTATATTTACACGGAGGACTGTTTCCTGAACCTGGGAGGGTAGCCTACGATGCTGGCTGTGCAAACTATAAAGTGGGGCAATTCCAACTTTGCAAGGACAGTCTGGCACTTCTGACTCACAGCCTGTAAGTACGTTTTCATATTTAAAGAATTTGCTACTGGCTATTCAAACGTGAGTTTTGAGCAGTGTTGAGTAGTGCTTGTTGTTTGTCATTTGTACGATCACAAATGCAGACATGGTGTTATGTTTACAGGGCCTGCACAAATGCAACAAATGCCTAATTTCTAATGGCTTTTATTGTTTTTGTCTTGGTAAGACAAAATATTGGTAAGGGCATAATATTTCCGTCACACACTTAAGGTATTCTTCCAATCACAGCACACCAAATAGCTGGCCAATCAGAGAACACCTCGCATTTCAGAATGATTTCTTTGTAAAAATCGTGGGACAGAAAGGAATAACAATAATGTACAGTATGTGGAAAATAATGTGTTTTTTGAACCTCAAACTGCGTAAACACATTGCATTAAACCAAATACACAAAAAATGTTCTATTTAACAACATTACATGACCCCTTTAAAGCCGAATTTGCACACAATTACTTGCAGAATATTACATTATGGCTTCAAAACAATTTTTTTACACCCTGCGCAATTTGAAAACTGATAGTTATCAACGCTGTCATCACATATACAGCTTCATATGCATGAGTTTTCTAATTCAGAAGGTTTGCTCAGTAGCTCACCCGGTACTGTGTTGCACTTGAGTGGTGAAGAGCTCCTGCAAGAACCCTGTGAAACTACAGTTTGACAAAATAGTTCAAATCAACATAAGGAAGTTAAAATAGCACGGCTATTTTGCATTTGTTAACACTGTTAAGTAGGTTACTGCCGCGAAACATGCAGTAAGGTACGTAACTACGGTGCTGCAAATATGTATATAGAGGCACATATTTTTATGAGCCTGGGTTGTCCAAAACATATTCCCATTGGATATCACTGTCATGTCAACCATTACACATTCTAGAGTCACACCAGTTTTCCATTCACACATGGAGTAATAATAGTGGACTCACTTCTAAATTAATGAGTTTAAATGTAATTTTTGCTTTGAAAATGGTGTGTATGTTGGAATACAGTATCCTACTGGTGGTAAAAAATTTGGAACATTATTAATTTTTTCATTTAATTAATATGTTTTTGAAAGAAGTCTCTTATGCACTTTTAAATTTTCCATGCTTTTCAGGTTTCTTTCAAATAAAAGGAAAAAGAACAGCATTTATTGAAAATAGAAATCTTTTGTAACATAAATGTGTTAACTCTTGCTGAATAAAAGTATACATTTCTTTACAAAAAAGTGTAGTGTATTGAAAAATACAAAGCAGCACAACTGTTTTCAGCATGGCTAATAATCAGAAATGTGTCTTGAGCAGCAAATCAGCATATATGATGCTGCAAATCCAGCTTTGATCACAGGAAAAAATTACATTTTATAATATAATCTAATGTAAAAAAAAAGGGTCACAATATTACTGTATTTACTGTATCTTGGATCAAACAAACAGTTTTGATGAGCATACAAGACATCTTCAGATACACTAAAAACTCTTCATTTTTCCACACTTTTTACTGGTAGTGTATCTACAATACTCTATTTAATGTAAACTGTTCTGGTTCGTATCTTACACTTCACCAGTAATAACCGACTCTTCTTATGTTGTATTCATTTTTGTGCCAACACTGCTTTTCTCAATGCCTACATCTTGTGTAGTATTTGCAATGGCTTTATTGTTTTTTGTCTCTCTTGAGCTTGACCTTCAGAGGTCAAGGGAGCATTTGTTACAAGCTGCCATCCGTGCAGTCTGTCTCCCATAATCGACATTTAATGGAGGCAAACTTTAGATCCGTTCTTCCCAGGCACAGCTCAGGGCCAGAGGGGGAGTGGAGAGAGGTCACTTGTCTTTTCTGCCAAGCCCATCTGTCCAACATTCCACATCAGGACCATCATCCATCCACCCACAGCCAAGGGGAGGAGCAACAATCAGCTCCGCCCCCTGCTGACTGCCTGACCTTCCCTGGCTTTGACTGCACTCAAACGGCCATCGCCCACAAAGCACTCACTGACATGCACAATGTGTTCCCCGTGTGACATGATGCAAAACAAATTGTTCTGTGCATATTAAAGAAGTTTGGGAATTGTGGGTAAGTTTCTGTGCTTGAAAAATGTGCTCTTATACTGCATTAAATAAAGGAGCTTAAAGGTCTGTTTACACCATGAATGATAACTACAAAGATAACTACTTTAATACACATGCCAATGAACAATGAGGTTCAGCTGTACACTAAGATATTAATTGATGGACTGAAGTTGTGTGGATTACTTGTGGATTATTGTGATGTTTTTATCAGCTGTTTGGACTCTCATTCTGACGGCACCAATTCTCTGCAGAGGATTAGAAAAATGAAAAACTTGTGCAAGCTTAGTGATTTGTGCACCCCTAATGCTTCGAAATATACAGAGATACCAAAATATGCCATTTTTATGGAAAGCACACCAACATTTTTATCAAATTTGCAGGTCAGCTACTTTTGTTTTGCTCTTAAAATTTACTCTAAACTCACGGCAAACACACAATCTAGACAAAGTCATTAAAAGCAGCACAGTCAAGCTGAGAAATCATTCAAAGTTTGAAATACATTACACCTCATGACAGATACTGGCCTTGGGCTGATTTTTACAAAGGTCATCTTGTGCATCCCTGAAAAAATGCAATTTTTTTCTGAGGTATTCGCCCCCAGTAATTCATTCATTATAATAGACACCTATTAAAAACCATTCTCTTTAATGGACAGTGCAATTTTACACACTCGCACACATTTACAGCTCCGTCTCCACCCAACTGGCTGTCTGCCAGAGGATGGCCAGAGGGTTGAATGTTATGAGCAGTGGTGCACAAAAGTAGCCCAAACCTGACAACCCTTTCACAAGAGCATTGTCATGTGCATTCTTCATTCTCACCCTGTACATACATATTAAATCATATTCAAGTGTGTCCTGGACACAATTAATGAGGAGTTCAGAAAATAAAACATTTTCAGCATTGAAAGTGAAGTGGGTCACAAAACAGGAGAATGATTGTTTCCAAACATGTTTCCAGAACACTCTCCTCGTCTGTCATTGGCTGGCAAACAAATGACCACACCCAAAGCTCACACTATTGGTTGAACAGATGTTGCTATGCCAGGCTGGCCAGGACATTCAAATAAATAAACTATTTCTGCAGAAATCAACATTTGTAAAGTTTATTTTTAGTCGTAGCTGCATTTACAGTAAGTTGTGACATTAGACAGAACTGATTTGTAAAAGTCAAAGCTGTTCACTTTTTTTTCAGCACATTGTTTTTCACACTGAAAATTGATTGAGATATTTGTCAGTAAATGTCGTTCCACAGAGGTCAGATGTGTAATGAAAACTTCTGTCAGCACACTAAACCTAAACCTGTTTCTTGTAATGGATTAAGTTTCACAGGGTCATGGGTTCAACCTGTAAAAACTGCTTTGAACAATTTTGTCTTCATAATGATCATGATAATTATTGGAATTAGATCTTATCTACCTGTCTGAATGACTATAACCGTAATATTATTCAGATGTACAATGTATGTTTATGCATGAGAAACCTGCACTTCCTGACCACAACATAAATCAACCGAATCTGAGTTCTCACAGAAGTATTAATGTATGCGCAGAGGAGAAAGCCATCCGTCAACAGTCATTTCTCTTTGACATGCTCTCACTGATTGATAACTACAGTTGAGTAGACGCCTGGGGGAGTCATAACTAAAGCTTGCGCATTTGATCTTTACTCTAACAAGGAATTTGGCACATCTCTAGGGTAACAAAGATCACCGTTTGACCCCAGATCTATGCGTGCCCCATTACAGTTATTTAGATTGACAGATAAGCTATCAGTGTATCGGAGTGAGAAGGTGGATTCTTTTTAAACAGCTAAAACCTTGACAAAAAAACTTGTATAAAATTACACTTGCCAATCATTTAATGGAAAAAGACATGTTGGAAAGGGATGGTTCTAAAAAATATAAATACTGTCATTTACTTACCCCCAGTTGTTCCAAACCACTATAACTGCTATAAAACAAGATAAAAAAATTTATATTTCAGAAAGTCGAGATTTTTAAGATTTACTATTGTAAATTGCCCAGTAGGAATTCCCTTTAAATACTGTACAGCTGCTTTGACACAATCTGAATTGTAAAAAGCGCTCTATAAATAATGGTGACTGGTGACTTCGATCTCTTGATTCGATTCAAAACGATTCAATTACATCATGATTCAATTAAAAATCAAAGGACTTGTTTTGCTTTTTTTGTGATATCTGGCAACCCTTTTTTTTAGGATATGTTCCATTCGTTAAGAAATCAACAGAAAAGTGGTTGTAAGCTTTATTCCCAACACTTTCTTATTGTAAGCCTGCCCTGTGCCTTTATCTGTTCCGACATCATGTTAATAACAAACCTTTAGAAAATCATTTTTTATTTGTGAATTGTTTCAAAATGGTAGAAGATAGAATTGTAACTCGTATGTGAATCGTTTTTTTCCGACACCACTATTGCCCAATTCTTTTATAGCCTCAGTTTTTCTTTACCATAGTGCATTATTTGTAAACTAACAAATTTATTTACACCTTTGCATTGGATAACCAGCTCCATATGTATGGCTTTTCTGAAGTAGTAAACTTGCTCAGTTGCACACCCAGTGTAGTGCTCACTCAGAAGTCACAGAAAAACACGAGTCTCATTTAAAGAGGCCCAAAGACCTGTAGAAGTAGGCAAAAATGTCATGGCTGTTTCAGCAAATGCTCTTTCATCTCACATTTGCATTTTGCAGAGAATGTTATTGTTTTTTTTCCCCAAATAAGCCTGGTTTGGCTGCATTCCAAGTCTTCTAAAGAATTGCGTGACAAACAGACCTGACAGTTAAATTGTAATTTGGTGTTATTTGCCATTGCTCTCAGTTCTTATTAATGTCAGCCCAGTCAGTGTTGATTGGAGAAGATAAGTGAGAGCCAGTGACATGATATATGTCGTACCTAGTAGAACAGTGTCTTTCCCAATGTTTCTGAACGGCTTATGGCCTCAGAAAACTTGTACAGACCACTTCCATGACACTTTTATGTAGCTTTTTGGTCATTTTTGGAGCTTGACATCCTTAGTCCCCATTCGCTTTCATTGTATGGATGAGAGCATAAAGGATATTCTGCCAAATAATGTCTTTTTGTGTTCCTCAGAAGAAGAAAAAACAGAGGTCTAAAATAAAATGAGAGTGAGTAAATGAGACTGAATTTTAATTTATGGGTGACCTGCTCATTACAAAATAAATTAGTAAAATCTTCAAACAACATAATACTGTTTCCAACCTAGGCTCATAGGAAATATGTACATAAAAATATAATACGTATATATCACATAATGTCAGTGAGTGACGCTATAAGGTTAATTCTCTGTAGCTTTTGAAAATAATGCACACTAAACTTTTCCCTTTTCGACAGTGTTAACAAAAGAGATAAAAATGCATTTGGTGAATGTTTACAAGTCTTTCAGCTTGTGTTTCACAGCAATCAAACCTATGCACTTCACATCACAAGTATTGCTGTACCAAGTGCGCTAAAGAGCAAGTCTACTACTACTGAAAAGCCACACATGTGGAGCTGGTTATGTCATGCAAATATGAAAATGTTTTGTGGAATCAACAATGCCATTTTAGTTTTTGTTTACAAGTCTTTTAGCTCCTTTATTGTGACTCGTGTTTCACAGCAATCAAACCCGTGTGCACTTCACATCGCAAGTGTTGCTGTACCGGGTGCGCTAAAGAGCAAGTTTACCACTACTGAAAAGCCATACATATGGAGCTGGATATGCCATGCAAACATGAAAATGTCTTGCCGAACCAGCAATGCCATTTTAGTTATGTTTACAAGTCTTTCCGCTTTTTTATTGTGACTTGTGTTTCACAGGAATGAAACCCAAGCATTTCGTATCGCAAGTGTTGCTGTACCAGGTGCGCTACTGAACAAGTTTACTACTTCAGAAAAACCATACACACAGAGCTGGTCATGTCATGGAAACGTGAAAATGTATTTGCAGAATGAACAATGTCATTTTAGCTCATGTTTACAAGACTTTTAGCTCTTTCAACGTAACTTGTGTTTCACGGCAATGAAACCTGAGCTTTTCGCATCACAAGCATTGCTGTACCGGGTGCACTACCGAGCAAATTTACTACTTCAGAAAAGCTGTACATATGGAGCTGGTTATATGACGTAAACATGGAAATGTATTTGTTTACAAATCATGCACTAAAAAAGTCTTTCAGCTCGTTCAGCTCTTTCAGCTCTTTTATCGTGACTTGTGTTGCACAGGAATAAAACCCAAGCATTTCGTATCGCAAGTGTTGCTGTACCGGGTGCGCTACCGAGCAAATTTACTACTTCAGAAAAACCATACATAAGGAGCTGGTCATGTCATGCAAACGTGAAAATGTATTTGTAGAATCAACAATGCCATTTTACTT